>VZTO01017313.1:35605-59742 GCA_013400615.1 Syrrhaptes paradoxus | reverse complement strand
CTGTCCTTCTTGAACTGAGGGGCCCAGAACTGGACACAATATTCCAGATGCGGTATTCACACAACTGAAAAGTGTTAAACCAATTTCAAGTCAAGCAGCTTAAATATAAGCTAAGATTGATGGTTAGGCAAATGTGACGAGCTTTCAGAGATGATGGTGACTGACTAAGATTAGTTTAAATGATGGGAAGTAGTTTTTGCGTAATTTTTCACAGACACCACATTATTGTTTAGCTGAAAATTTGAATTAATGATTGTAATCAGGTTTATATGTTTGCACCACCACTTTTCTGGGCACTGCAGTTATCCCAGTTCACATAAGAAACGGATCCAATAAATGGGGTATTCCTAAAACAATGGGAAGTGTTACATGATGTAAATTCTACCTCTACTGTTCAACACCCTAGGCATTCTGTTATACTGTGTTTTTTTAATAAAATCAATTTTTTGAAAAGAAAATTGCACCTTTTCCAGGAAAATACCAATAGTGCTTGATATATTATAATTTCCACAAAGTTATAAACAAGATCAAAATTTAGAACAGATGAAAGGGACAAGTTCTTTTCGGCTGGTACTTTCGGTGTGGTGCATCTTGGATTTGACCTCATTCTGTCATTCCAAAGAACATAAATATTACTGAAGAAAACACACTAGTGATATTCTTTAAAATTGTATAAATATATTCCATATTACCTTATGTATATGCAACTCTTGATCTTCCTCTACTACAGCACTGATGTTATTGTTACCATATGGTTGGCCACGTGCCTTCATTTACCCTGGTTCAGTGGTCCAACAAACCAGGGAGAAAAAGATTGGAATCACATTCAGTGCGTATAACTGATGAAATAAGGAGATGTAACAGAAAAAACAGTATGCCAAAGGAGAAAAACCTTTTCCAATGAACATGAGAACATGCCAAAAACTAAGGAATTTCACTTTCAATGACAATTCTAATTTGTGAGCAAAATTCAGTGGCTGTAAGGACAATATGTTCTTGCTGCCTTCCCCTTAGCCCCTATGTTCAAAGGTTTTGGCTTTGCTGTGCAAGACTTGGTTGATGAAGGAACCACTTAAGGTGATGAAATACACAATATCCCAATGCCCATCCAAGTGATGTATAACAAGACTTGTCTGCATGATGTTATTCTTTGGTCTATGGATTAATCCTGGCAGTTGTATTCTAGCAAATATCAGCCCTTGGTGGATCATATTGAATCATTTACCTTGAAGTATGGGTTTCATTGTCATTCAACTAAACAATAATGCTTTGTTTACTCAACTGGATTCAGGCAGTGTAAGTTACCCAGGATATCTACAGAGTGAATTTCAGAGTATTATCTCTGTGAAACAATTCTGCCAACCCAAAAATGAATGTCTGTATTCCTTTAAGACTTTGGAGTGAAATAGGCTCAGTTTACCACATCTAAACATTGTGTTGCAACTGTATCCACTTCCTCTCATCCTCCCTCCAGTTAGCCCTCAAGCCAACCAAACATCCTCATCTGAAGCTAACAGAAGATTCTAATATAAACTATGAATGTGCTTACACTATAGTAGTCCAAGACTGAGCCAGAGGGCATTTGCTGTAACAACCTTTATTGCCTGGTTTTAAGAGTTTGAATCTTTACTACAGGGTTATTCCCAATACATCAGTTTGGCACTAGGGCTTATTGCCATGTATCCCAGAACTCTAGCCCATGCAAAAAACAACCTTTCTAAACACTGACTGATATACATAGGGCAAATGTTCCTGTTGCAGAGCAAATGTTTGAGGAAATGTTTTTTCTGGGTGAATGTTGGACTTGGGTGATATATATACATAGAAGACCACATAAATACAATTAATGGTGTGATTGCTATATGAAAAACAAATGGATATGAGTCATTCAGAAATAAAACAGATTGCACAGGAAAATGGGTTTGGATAATTATGAAAAGGTCCTTTATCAGCTTGGGGTCCAGATCTTCTGCACAAGAGAGTCCATAAGAATGTAATGGCAGTCTAGTGTTTAAATTTTTGGACGGCCTGGTACCTTACTCTTTTCTAATATTTTTGTTGTCAGTGGAAAGGTCCATTACATTTGTCTGACTCCTAGCTGCTCTCATCAGCTTCCAGAGGAGGTGACCATTGTAGGCCTCGACTTCCTTGCTGAACATATTAATCACGTTTACAGTTAATTGACTGAAAAGATCTGTTTTTATCATCTTCTGAATGTCATTTGTCCAGGGGAACTTCTATAAATTCCACAGGGAGTGAGGATCACAAAAGAAAAGGCTACTGCAGTTTTTAGGTAGCTGACTGCTGTTGGTGAATTTGAGTTGACCAACATTTTTCCCCCTTGATTTCTGTGTGTTTAATATTGCTAATTACCAATTTTTGTTAGTCTCTAAGAAATTTATATAATCTAACATTTTAATGCAGTGCTTCTTACGTATCTAAATACCTGTTTTTACTTTGCAAATAGGCACCACTATGGAGAACAATACATGTTTTTAAAGATAATGAGAAATGAGAACTGAAGTAGTAGTAAAGGTGGAGCAGTTGGGTATGGAAATTTGGAGGTGCTAAGCAGGTAATGGCTAGGGCTATAGAAGAGAGGTGCTTGAGTGTGAAACTGTGCAGATAAAGAACATGGAGAGATTGCTGGTGTTTGGCTAATGAAGAGTTCAGTTTCATTTTCTGTACCTGGGCCAAACATTCTACAGCCCCACAAATCACAGTGTAAATACTGAGAAGCAGCAAAACACAAACTCATTAAACCCAGGCACCACAAAGAAAGGAAAACAAACAAAGAATGGAGCCACCCAGGAGTCCTGCAGTCCTGCTGTTGTGCTCTATTTGCCACTGCAAAGTAGTAAGATCAGTTTCTGGGGGTTTCTGCTGAAAACTGAAGTTACTCCAGCTTGCACTCCCACCTGGCAATATGGAAAGCTAAGTTATACTATCAGTATGCATGAGGATTAGCAATATTTCCCTGCAGGCAGACACTGTGTCTGAAGGCTGAAAACAAGAACCATCTGACTGGGGAACAGCAGAAACTTTCATCAACTTGGAAGGACCTGGATAATTAACAACAGTGGATGCTACTAAGTCTCACCCCACCCTTTACCACGACAGCATATTTCCCTCTCTTCCAATCACACTGAAGTGTAATGAAATGCTACTTCATTTAATCTTTTGCACCTAGAAGCCTTCACAAGGTAGAGAAAGAAATCACCAAATAAAAAGTATAAACCACATCAGAAGTAGGGTCCTAAATCCCCACTTCCTTCTACATCCTCACCTCAACAGTGTGCTGAGTATACTCTTACTTCTCCTCTTCCCAGACCTAAATGTGGTATTGCTGGCTGCACATGTCCCATCTGCACTAGGAGATTAATTGCCTCCTAATGTTAATTACAGTCTGAGAAATGGAGGCACTTTGCTGAATAATGAGAGCTCTGGGTTTGAAACCTCTTATTCTGAGAGACCAAGAACCTCATTTACCTTCCTGTTAACTCCAGGGCAGAAGAAGGCTGATTCCTCCTCATTTTTGTTGGGTCAGAAATTATTTTAGGAACATCCATTGTGAGCTGCCATGTTGCGAACTTTAAGCACAGGCATTTTTCATGAAAAAAGTAAAGTTAATTTGTTTACCTCTTGCACAGGATTATTGCTTACAATGTTTCCTAACGCTCCCACTGGGTCATTGGCGAAAGCCCCAAACACTTCCTTTGCTTTCCTTGGAAAGCAATCGCATAATAAAACAGGTCTCATTAACGGTCATTAATTTTGTATTAATATTCAATGAAGAGTTACTTCAATTTCACATTTGAATGATGTTTCCAATGACATCCACAGCAATCTTCTCTTATTAAATCTATCCTTATTCCTATCATTATTGTACCTCCTTTCAGAGACGGGTGAAGCACTAGTCGTTCAGGTCTCTGCTTGCCAAATTTGTTTCCTACAAAGAACCTACAAGGGCTCCACGGGGACATGAGGTGGAAATTAAATTTATTTAACTGGCTGTACTACTGGGTGGATCCTGCCTTCAAATCCCTGCTTCCTAGATGTGCTTCACACCCATGTCAGAACAACCTCACTCACGCAACCGGGAAGCAAGTATTTCCCCTGCTGAGAACGCTGCGTGACCATAGAGGAATGGGAGGAATGAGTCCTCTTACACACTGGATTTGGTAATCTGCTACCAAGAGGCAGCATTCGCCACTGGAAAAAAATGCTTTATAGTAACAAATCACTCAGATTCCTGGGAAACTAGTGGGGAAACCTGTCATCAAACAAGACATTATATTATATACTGGTGTGAGTACTCGCCTTTTCGTTTTGCAAGATTGTGTAAGAATGGCAAACAAGTAGCTACTATGTAATATGTTCAGTTATAAAGTCATGTTTTGAAACCCACTCAAGATACTTTTTATTCTCTGTATTTCATCCTACAGTTTTACTATATTACTAGGAAAAGATGGTGAATCTTATATGGAAAAATTTAATGTTCTGTTCTTACTCTCTGACAAAATCTTTATACATGTCCAGACTCTAAAGTAGATTCATGTTGAATTCTTTATTAAATAATTTTTATTCTTTGGGGAAAATAATTCAACAGAACACATAATTTAGCAGTCTCCCAACAAAAAAGTAAAACTAAATAGAGCCTGAGACATCTTGAACCACAGAAAGATTGACTATCATGTCTTGTGAAAAGTCTGGGGAAGCCAGACAGACATTATCTCCCATCCATGTGAATAATTCATATGAAGTTTTTCAGAGATGAAAAATAGTGGATGTGGAGTCAGCACTCACTGCAGGCCAGCAACCATATTTGAACCTATATCCTCCCAAGCAGAATAACAATGTGTTCAGGGCCAGAAGCAACTTTACCAATTTCCTTTCAACACTGAGAGGGTTCTTGAGATTTAAACACCTTTTCAAGTCATGATGCATGAAACTGCTTAGTTCCTTGCAGGGGTACAGGGTCTAAAATGATAATGCACTGAAATAAAAAAAATACTGCTGATCTTAAATGATTAAGTTATATTAGCTTCATCAGTTATTGAATTAGGACTTAGTTCTTCACTGTTTTTTGAGATGGACTCACCAACTGGCAGTGAGATAAATGAGACAACCAAAATTCTCAAGAATATCTGTAGTCAACTGATGATGATTACTTTGATAGCTAACATCTGGCCTGACATACAAGAGGACAGGTTAGTAAGCTGGATTGTGCCAAAAGAAGTTATGAGCACAAGTGATGCTTTGCAAGCATTTGGAACCAAGTTCATGTTTTATTCAACTGTAGGAGGTAATTGTATGTAGAGTATACGTTACAACATTTAAGCCAGGCAGGTTTTCGCCTTCCTTTTCCCACAGGAATATGAGAATAATCCTGAAAACTGGCAGAAACAGGGGAAACAGCAGTAAACCCATAGCCTTACTATGTTTTTAATGTAGACTGTGAGATGCTTACAAGGGTGTTGGCTAACAAAGAGCTTCCCTCATCAGATTTAATGCACAAAAATCAAAGCAAGCTGATAAAACTGTAGTATTTGAACATTTGTGTCCATCTCTGTCTCTTGGTTGCAATTGTAAACCAGTCTAGTAGTCTTCAGGGAAGGTTTATTCCATTGCAGAAAAAGTAAGTTCATTAATACATTTTACCAGAAAAATACTTTCCCTTTTCCCTTTTTTTTTTGGGGGGAGAAAGCTTATAAATAGATTAAATCCACCTCTGAGGATAGCAGTGATGAGTGAATTAATCTTGCTGGATGTCTAGGCTTTGGATAACGAGGGCTTTTTTGTTTAGAAGAAAATTCACAGTGTTTGGGGTTCTTATTAAATTTGGCTCTGTTATCAGTGGTAGATTATTTATGTTAATTTTTTATTCCTACGGGGGAGATTGGAGGCAGAGATTTCAACAGACGTTCCCGGTTAATATATCTTGTATTTCATTCCAATTACTTATGCAGAATTGCTGTGTCAGAGAGACAGATGCAGCAAAACTCATGTGTATAAACACCCTTCTGCTGGCCAAACAGCATGATTTCTACTTCCAGGCATCATGATAAAAGAAATTAACTGTGCCTTAACAATCAAAGGTGAACAGGGGTACTTCGATAGGGCTGCTGGAAAGATCAAGGTGTATGTTTTCCCTTGACCATGCTTCTTAGTAGAAAACAGAACTAATCACCTCAGCTGGTATCCATTTAACGTGACTAACAAAGTTTGATTGGTTTTTACATAGTTTATCTTTTTTATTATTTTTCTATTATTTACCTCTGTTTTTATTTTAAAATATTTATCTTCTTGTTGCATGCAGAAACACTGAACTCAGCTGACTCAGAAGAGCTACAAAACCCACTGGGGACCTGTAACTGAGGGCTGTTACTTTGGGAATAAACAAATAAGGAAAATGCTGATCGGGAGAAGTGGAAATATATGTAACATTTACATATGTACTGGACAGCCCCTTGTCCGTATTTTCCCTCTTCACTTTATATCTATCATACAACCGTAAGTACTAGGTTTTACCTTTCCACGTGACATTTAGTCACACAACGGGAGAGAATACCACACAGCAGACATCCTGTTGTGTGGCATCAGGGACTGTAAGGCTCTTCAAGAGCGAAGGTGAGGTGCCAGCACAGTTTGTCAGTCTTGCAACTTATTCTCTGAACATGTCTGAGAGGTTTCTGAAGACAAACAGCAACGACTGGGCCATAGGTTCATTTCATAATTATGATGAGCTCCTGGTCTGTGTGTTCCCCACTGTGTGGAGATAAGTGCACCACAAATATATCATTAGAGTCCTGTATTCGAAAGTTAAGATACTAGTTTTGTTTACCTGAATACACAGAGAGACAAAATGTAAAGAGGAAACAGAAGCACAGGAGATAGGTGACTTGTCCAACATCACCTGGAAGCTGCAAGTAAATCCTGAATTTCATTGCAGTGTCTTTGTCCATCACATCACACTGCGGTGGGTTGACCTTGGCTGGCTGCCAGGAGCCCACCAAGCTGCTCTCTCACTCCTCCTCTTCAGCAGGACAGGGGAAGAAAATAAGATCACAACTCATGGCTAGAGATAAAGGCAGATAAAGGAAGAAAAGCAAAGGCTGTGCACAGAAGCAAAGCAAAGGAAAAAGATTTATTTTCTAATTCCTGCCAGCAGGTGAAGTCCAGCCACATCCTGGGAAGTAGGGCCCCAGTATACGTAGCAGTTGCTTCAGGAGACAGACACCTTTATAATATATGCCCTCCACTCCTCATTTCTCTTAGCTTTTGTTTGCTGAGCAGAAGTCTTATGATAGGGAATATCCATTTGATCAGTTTGGGTCAGCTGTCCTGGCCATGTCCCCTCCCAGCCTCTTGCTCACCCCCAGCCTACTGGCCTTTTTGCTGCGGGAGCAGTGTTCAGCAGTAGCCAAAACATTGGTGTGTTCTCAACACCTTCCCAGCCACAGCTACAAAGCACAACACTGTAAGGGCTGCTGTGGGGAAAGTTAACTCCATACCAGCCAAACCCAATACACATACTAAGCAAAATGCACATCTTGAGTTATATTGGAGCCGACAAAATGTATTAACAAGGAATTAAAGAAAATGGCAGATAACAAATGAGGGAAAGATGGGGAAATTGATTTAATTTACTTTGATACTATCCAGAAAATAATTGCAACAAGAAAACACAAGTTACAAGTTGCACATGATTTTGGACTGGGGCTTTTGCATCTTATTTGTACCTTCTTATCTTGCACAATTTAACAGGACTGTCTAGCTTCTTTCACACTTTTGATGTTTTTCATATAAAAACTGCTCTGACTCTACCTACTTTGTGTTACTCTGACAATGCAAGACTATCTGGATCTGAACCCTTGCAGGGCCCATGACTCAAGGTTAGCCCACAAACTAATTACCCTGGGGCAATTTATATCTAAAACCAAAGACTTTAAGGTGGCTAGGCTCTCTTCTTGGGAGCTACTTTCATTTCTTAAGCAGGGATGTTCAAAATACCTCTAGAGCTATGAGACAAACCAGTTCTCCTAAAACTGCTTTCATCTAAGGACAGCTGGCAGCATGGAGCAATTATTCTAGCAGCTTTGTAGTTTTGTCCTCTCTCAATAAACTGGGAAAAAAAACAGCTTCCCAGGCACAAAAGGAGTGTGTCTGTATTGTCATTACAACCTGGCAAATCCTAGCAGCAGGAGCTGCCTGCTGAGGCCAGGATTGTAAGTTCATGACTTAACCCATAGTCCTCTACTCTTCTGCAGCCCAGAGCAGCCAGCCCGGAGTCAGACACAGCCCTGCAGAGCACAGCCTTGGCCTGGCATTCCCAGTGCTCCCGTCCCCCTAGCAGTCTCTGGTGGAATGATTTAGCTGATTGTGTTTGTATGGGCAACATATAAGCTCATTGTTCTTGTATGTTTTCATAGTCCTTTCCCAAACTCATGAACTTCCTGTAATCAATTAATTAAATTTTTTTTCACTTAATTTGTGCTTTTGTGCTGTGACTCTAAGAGGTGCAACACAGTTTGTAGACTCAGAGGAGCTGAAGCTAAAAACAAGAGAGAGTTCCATTTCTTCCTTCCCAATCCCAATTGCTCCAGCATGTGTGGAGCCACCAGGCATGGCCTAGCCCCAGTGGCTGCAGCTTCTGAGGGCTGCTCCAAACAGACTTGATAGGGACAGAGGAGTTTCCTTCAAACACAGCTTCAGTGTGCCTGAACTACTAAGTTCCTGCCAGAAGCAAAGCTATTAGGAGTCTTTTACAATGCACAGAAGAGCAAACTTAACAGCTTTTCACTTTTTACAGCAGTGTGTGTATAAAATAATGAAGTGGGAAGACATGAAATACATTTCAGGTATTTATTTATTTATTTAGCCAAGAGTATAGAGATGATGCAGATGAAGGCAACGTCTTAAGATCCTTCCAAACACCATGCACCATTCTCACACGGAACAGGGGCTCACTCCCATGGTTAAACTGAGACTAAGGCTTCAGCATCTAGGGTCAGACAAATACATGCTGACCTTTTTGGTGTTCAGGACAGCTCCTTGATGGTTGTATAGCAAGAGCCTTGAAGTTTCTGAGGAGGTCAAGTGTCTTACCCCTCTGCAAGAGAGGTAAAAGCCCATAAATCTTTATTTTTGGTGTACATATGATACCCAAAAGGCAGAAATGGAGCTGGGAACATGAAATCCCTAAAACTCATTCCTCACACAGGACAACAGCTCCTACTGTCAGCCTGTTACCTTTTCAGTAAGAGAACCTTACAGTTGTCCCAGGCTGTGAGGGCAGAACTGGGCAACTAAATCTGGGGGTCTGAACAGTGCAGGATTCTTCAAAAATCACAGAATCACAGAATGTTAGGGATTGGAAGGGACCTTGAAAGATCATCTAGTCCAATCCCCCTGCCGGAGCAGGAACACCTAGATCAGATCGCACAGGAACGCATCCAGGCGGATTTTGAATGTCTCCAGAGAAGGAGACTCCACAACCTCTCTGGGCAGCCTGTTCCAGTGCTCTGTCACCCTCACTGTAAAGAAGTTTTTTCTCATGTTCAAGTGGAACCTCCTGTGTTCCAGCTTGAACCCATTGCCCCTTGTCCTATCACTGGACATCTTCAAAAATGTCACCCCATTGCCTCATCTCATAATTGTGAAGTGAATCTTATATTTCTGGAGATGATAATCAACACCTGAAGAAGCCACTGAATACAAAGAAAACTCGGGTTGAGACAATATTTGGTGTCTCAAGTTTGGCATCCAAAATAATTTATATTGAGGTTAACAACCCTGAACTAGAAGGCACTTCTCCTAACATTTGACCTAAGGATCAGTATTTTTTGGTTTTCAAAATGCTAACCCATTTTGGCAAATATTTTACAGCCCTTGGTTGAAAGGATTTTTATAAATAAAAAGTATGTTGTTAAATAGACAAGGGATAAAATGAGTTTCACTCAAATATGAGAAACTATCTAAGAGAGTGTAAAGATAAGGAAAAGCTTTAAGGAAGTATTTGCATATGTTTGCCAGGAAGCCACAGTAATTCAAGTGTATATGCTAGTAAACTCAAAAAGTATGACAAACCAGAGGAACCTATACTTTTCAATGAACTCCTGTGACACAAATCTGAAAGAACTTTGTTAGCATTATGCAGACAGAAAAAAGCAAAATACATCCTACAAGGACTATTAGAGCATCCCAAAGCAACAGTTCACTTCTTTGTGTGGATGTCAGCCAGAAATACATGCAGGAAATGCAATAGTTGCAGGATACGCTAATTACCCTCTCACAAATAAAACTGGCATTGCCGTGAATTTATACCAGAATAAAGAAACTCTTTTCATGCTCACTGCTTCAGAACAGATGGAAGTTATTGATTCACCTAAATTGCTTCTCTACTTGCACAGTGTGTTGTGCAGAAGACTGCACTGCTGTTTTTCTAGGAAAAGGACATGTTGCAATATGCAGTAGCAGTCTAAGTGGATCGATCAGGTCATTTGCGATTCAGGTGTTAGCAGTTAGCTGTTATGCTCTTTATGAAACTTTCCAAGCAAATGAAAAAGGATAATCATTTTTCGTGAGCTTTTTGTCAGAGTGCGGGCTCTTCAAGTCAGATTGCATTTTAAAGCAGGATTGTTGTCGTAAAGATTTACAGATGGTTAGTTCAGAAAAAGCCTAATCGTAACAAATTAATACAGGATCTGGCAGATGTTGTGGGCCTTGTTTGCAGCAGTACTGTAGAAGAACACAACTGTTTCAGTGAGTCATGAACACAGAAGTGGATTTGCACATAACGGACCACAGCGAACAAAGAGAGAGTGAGATTTGGAGAATGTCTGTATTTACAGTCTAGAAATTGTGGTGACTGGTATGTGGTCCCTGCTGGTTGTGCATAATCAGGCAAAGGGCAGTGGAGAGTATCTAACCTGAACGTTCCTCCTCACTGGAGCACTTAAAATGGGAAGCAAGGTAATCGGAGATGAAAAGAGACCTTTCTCTTACCCATCTGTAATTACAGGCTTGAGAGGGAGCAGAAATTGCATACGCAGGACGGAGAGGCTGCAACAAGGAAAGGGACAGTTAGAATGTGCCAAGAGTATAAGGGTCAGAAAAGCAATGCTGGAGGATCACCCTCTGACCAAATAAGGTTTCAGAGTGCTCAGGAAAAAAACTCAGGGAAATACATACCCCTTAGATCTGTGTATTTTTCTTAAACTGCTCAGGACAGACATCTATGTGTTTTTTATGCTCCAAATGCATATTAATCAGGAAGGCTGACACCTTACTGGCAAGTTTCAAAGGTGGTAATTTAAGTTACAGGCAAATCTAAGGATTAGAACAGGTTTCAGGGCCAAGGATGGCAGAACCATACAGTCATATTCAAGAAGTCAGAAGCTACCTTGAGGGGTAAACTGAACTGTACTCTTCTGAGATCCAGGAACTACTTGGACACATAGTTATGTGGGGTGACACCCAACACAACTGACTGGTGAGGGCACAGGCAGCAATACCTTACCAGGAAAGATGGACAGGAAACACCCTCAGGTCTTTCTGTATCCATTTAACTATTTGGAGGCTTCTATTCCTCCACCTATATAAAGCCTTGTGAATAACTATGTTAAAAGCTTCTGGGAAATCTTGTAGCAGTCCTAGGACTGCAGATTGGCTGCTGGCCAGCATCACAGGGGAAGTCAACCGTGAGTGCTGCTGCAGTCATCTCCATATCATATTTGGGTCTGAACTTTGCTTATATGTTCTACATTTTGACTCAGTTTTACAGCACTTTCTTAGGAGAAAACGTTACTCTTGGTGCTCGTCCCATGATTACTAGAAATTGCTGTGCTTGTTATTCAATTTTTCAAATTCCTTATATTTTTCAGTTTCTCTTTGTCCTGATTTGTCTACCTTCTCCTCCTCCCTTATTCAGTGCTGCCAAGTACCTTTGCTTCTTGCTGGATAAGGAAGCAGAACCAGATGCCAAACAGGGATCATGGGGACCTGGGAGGCCCAGCTGCCTCTTTCTAACCCCAAACAAGTCACTTGACTCACACATCCACTTTCAGAAGAGAACTGAGGGTTTGTTGTATTTTGGAAACTAATAGCAAAGTCTGTTCAGCTGCAGCTTTACCCCAGGCCACCTCCAAACTTTGCATGGCTATTTGAGTGATCAAAACAAAAGCAAAATAAATTAAGAACAAGAATCATCTCTGGTCTATTGAGAATTTCTATTACAAATTGGAAGTCCTTTCCTTTACTGATGCTTCAGGCATGCCTGCAACAATAGAGTTGGAAGCGCTTTCTGATCTAAGCCCAAAGACATAGTTGTCCTGTCAAAAACAGTAGGGCACTTTCTGTTTGTTTTCTAGTTAAAAAAATATTTTCCATATATATTACAGTTAGCAATATGATATACTTTTTTTCTGTGTGTTATTCTACACTTATATAGCAAGGAGACATTGTAGAGAACCCTCATTTAGCTGAAAGAGAAAAGCAAGCCCATTTCCTTTTCTGATAAAGAGGACTGATGAGTGCTTATGCTGAAAACATCAATAAATCTTCAGTTCTTTCTTTGCAGTTCCTTATATTCTATTTTCCCCAAGGTTCTGATTTTACAGTACAAGAGGAGTGCATAGGGTCCTTAAACAACTCTAAATGCTTTTACAATTTGAAGCTGGGGGTAATATTTTTTTTGGCTTCCTTCCCTCAATCAATTTCTTTCAAACATAGTGAAAAGGTTGCATGTTGTTCTTTCCTTTAGCAAGGCTGTTTACAGGGCCTGCTGTTAATTCATAGTGGCAAAGTATTTCCCTTTTGTTCTTCCACAACTCTAAACTCGAGAGACCATTGAACGTGCTGCAGAAAAGAGTGGTTTAATCCACTCCAATTTATGACACAGCTAATTTATCACAGCTTGAGGAACTCCCTTGTGTTTCTGCTCAAAAGTCTTCTGAATGTGCTCCTCTCAAATCCTTTAAAAAGTCAGGGGAAACATTTACACCTTTTCCATGGTTATAACTGGTTTCTGCAGTGATGTGAAATGGGAAGATGCCATATTCAAATAGCTGATGCTCAGTGATCCGCTGTCAGCAGTATGAAATAAGCCAGCCATTGGTCAGGAGATTTGAACAAAAAACATTCTCTTGGATAGACTAGGGCTCTCTGCAACCTCCTGTTTACTTTTGTCTTTTTAAGACAAGATCAGATACTGGCTTGGACCAGACTAACTTGATTGGTTAGTGCATGCTGGGATCCTTTGAGTGTCTTGGTGTCTCCTGAACCGCTCAACCTGGCTTGCTTCCATGAGCTGCCTTCATACCCCTTCTCTTAGGAAATATATAGAATTATATAGGATTTATAGTATGCAGGAGTTATACAGGAATCATTACACCTAGCTTTGCCACATTTGCATGCCTGCAGAGGATAAAAGCATGCAATGCCAGCCATGCAGCAGATAGACATAAAGTGAGTTTCACGCCTGATGTGAGTTTGGTTACCTTTGTAACTTCTCCTGCAGAAAACTGAAGGGTAGGGGCAGCTGTTGCCAGTCACAGGGTATCTTCCATCTCATGACCTCAGCTCAGAAACCTGGTGAAAGTGAAGGATCCTCACCAAGCTGTAGAGCTTCAATTAACAGGGTTGGCTTCTCATTCTCTACTGAAAATATAAGTTANTTCCCTCAATCAATTTCTTTCAAACATAGTGAAAAGGTTGCATGTTGTTCTTTCCTTTAGCAAGGCTGTTTACAGGGCCTGCTGTTAATTCATAGTGGCAAAGTATTTCCCTTTTGTTCTTCCACAACTCTAAACTCGAGAGACCATTGAACGTGCTGCAGAAAAGAGTGGTTTAATCCACTCCAATTTATGACACAGCTAATTTATCACAGCTTGAGGAACTCCCTTGTGTTTCTGCTCAAAAGTCTTCTGAATGTGCTCCTCTCAAATCCTTTAAAAAGTCAGGGGAAACATTTACACCTTTTCCATGGTTATAACTGGTTTCTGCAGTGATGTGAAATGGGAAGATGCCATATTCAAATAGCTGATGCTCAGTGATCCGCTGTCAGCAGTATGAAATAAGCCAGCCATTGGTCAGGAGATTTGAACAAAAAACATTCTCTTGGATAGACTAGGGCTCTCTGCAACCTCCTGTTTACTTTTGTCTTTATAAGACAAGATCAGACGCTGGCTTGGACCAGACTAACTAACTTGATTGGTTAGTGCATGCTGGGATCCTTTGAGTGTCTTGGTGTCTCCTGAACCGCTCAACCTGGCTTGCTTCCATGAGCTGCCTTCATACCCCTTCTCTTAGGAAATATATAGAATTATATAGGATTTATAGTATGCAGGAGTTATACAGGAATCATTACACCTAGCTTTGCCACATTTGCATGCCTGCAGAGGATAAAAGCATGCAATGCCAGCCATGCAGCAGATAGACATAAAGTGAGTTTCACGCCTGATGTGAGTTTGGTTACCTTTGTAACTTCTCCTGCAGAAAACTGAAGGGTAGGGGCAGCTGTTGCCAGTCACAGGGTATCTTCCATCTCATGACCTCAGCTCAGAAACCTGGACCGCCACATCTTTCCCCCGCTGATACACATGCCAAGCATCACCTGGTCTCTCAAATTCCCTTTTACTTCAAGAGAATGCTTGAAAGTCATCAGGTTGGCACTGGGTGTGCCTTGAGGGATAGCGCTTCGTGGCTGCTTTTGTACCACAATATTTAGTCACACAGCATGTTTTTGTTTATAGTCACAAAGTTTACAATTGCACCATATGGAGCAGATTTTGTTTTACTTCAGTTTATCATCAGAAATCAGCTTCTCGGCAGTGAGCCCAGCTGATTTCATATTCTGTTGGTTTAGGGGAAGTAATGTAGGATTCACTGTCTGTGTATTCAAGCTCTTTAATCGACATAAACAAACAGAAAAACACTTGTCTAGCATGAGTGGATGTTTACTCAGCCCTGCAGAATGGCAAAGCATATCGTTATAAAAGCTAGACTATAAAAATAATCTGAGTTGTGATTGTTCCGAGGAATCCTGCAGCACTTACACAATACAAGATAGAGTTATCTTTATTTAACCAGCACTCAAAACATGAATGCAAGATTGACTGAAAAATATCAGATAAATTGTTATGGTAGCTGTGTAAATGTGAAACCCAGCAGAGTCAACAGTGAGTTCAGGGCCTGTAAAGGGAGTTTTTCATTCCAGAGGCAAAATGAGTTTGCCTTTCATCTCTGAGGGATAAAATGGTACCCGTACTACCTGCAAATGACCTCTAAACTCCAGAAGCAATAACTAGCCATAACTGCTTGTGGTCAACCTCACTTGATTTTCCAGCTTTCATCATGGTCAAGGCCAGGTATTTTGGATGAAGATGCAAACCACAAGGAAGATTTTTATTTCATTCTCCAGGACTCCATCACAAGAGAAGACATTCTTCTTTTGTGCAGTGATTGAACAGCACAGAGCAAGGGAACTTTTTAGCAGCTTTAGAACAGTTGCATGTGACAAATATTTTCTTCTCGATGGTATCTGACAACACTTCATAGTATTTCAAGAGTGAATTGGCCCTTCCTGGCAGACGTCAGGGGAAGAATTACTTGGTAAATTGTGGTGTTACAGTACTGGTCTGGATGGAACCCTGCTGCTTGATGGATTTGCCACCTTAAGCTAGGAGCTGACTCCTCATACGGTGTTTGGAGAAAGGTAAGCTCCTGAGTCTGGGACTCAGGAAAACCAAGATACTCAGCTGGGATCAACCTGACCTACCTAGTGGGAGTCCTGAGGAGATAGCTGGGACAAAGAGGAATGGGTCCTTAATGGTGACTGATAGAAAATGCCTCTTGCCCACTCAGGGGATGAGAGCCTCTACCCTGGAGGAGAGCAACCAACACCAGCAAGTCACAGAAACATGAGGAGTCCTCTGCTTCTTTTCTAAGGAATGTATCAGCAGTGTTTTCTTTGTATAAGAAACTGCTTTCAGATATTCTGCATTGTCAGACTTAAATAACCTCTTTCTGGTTTTTAAATATTTAGATGGGCTCATGTACTTTGTTTTGTAGCTGCTGTGTTGTCTGGGGTGGGACATGCTTATTACACAGCTTTGCTGCATCCAGTAGCTGGACTAGTTAGTTTGTCCAGCTCCAGGTGCCCCACCAAGGACTGCTCTGTGACCTGAGATTCAGCTTCTTTTCCCTCTTCTGGTTTGATGACTCATGCTGCCATACAAATTGCACAGGACCCATTCCACACTGACAAATGGCAAAAAATCAAATTGCCAGTGCATACTTAAAGGACTCTGGCAAATCTGAAAGGTAACCCTTAGTGTTCATGTGACTGACTGCTACAAAGACTTCAAAAGATTGCTGTAAAAAAATGAGCTTTTACAAAGTTGGTTTTAAATAGCTGTCTTCTCTCCCTAGGCAGGTTAGCGACAAGATTTTTAAAGGTGCAAAGTTTTTAGCCTAACTCCATAATCATCTCATCAGTGTTAAAATACTTGTAATGAATAATAGTACATAGTGATTTATTCCTTTTTTATTCTTCCTGAGTATGAGTGAAACACAAGCCAAGCAAATCCTTGGGGAATTCTGTTGAACTACAGTCCCTGGAGTGGAAAAAGTATTTTGCTCTTTAAATATCAGAAGGCCTTCAGAGGAGGTCTTTTCTAAAACATACCTTTGCTTAAAGCCATAGGAACGACTGTGAGGTGCTAGAAGTTATGTGTACTTGCAGTCTGTCACCATTCCACTGGTCCCGCCTTCCTGAAAGGAGACATCTAGTCCTTCTAGCAAGGACCAGAAGTAGATGTGCAGGTAGTAAGTGTCTTGCAACATATCCCAGTATATTATGGAATTTCCTTCAGTATTCTGGAATTAATACCTCCTTACCTTTTCTGCTAAGCAAATTCAATTGAAAATAATCATTTATAACAAAGAACCTAAATTCAACTCACGCAGTCAACAGTATTTGATTGTGATAAGGCTAATGCTTAGCTGCCATTGAGCTGTCATAAGGAAGAACTGACATTTCAACTTTATTGCAGTTCTTCTAAAGGACAGGGCAAAAGGAAGTATGCAGAAAGCAGTGTTGAATAAAGTTTCCAAGCAATATTAAAGGTTATACCACATAATTTTCCTTTAACTTCTATCCCTAATATGAGTAGGTTTTCCCACCTATTACATTTTTTTCCATCTGTGATTTGTAAAGAGGCCACGAGAACTGTACAAGAATATCCTTGTTG
The DNA here is from genome assembly GCA_013400615.1 of Syrrhaptes paradoxus. Lineage (NCBI taxonomy): Eukaryota > Metazoa > Chordata > Aves > Pterocliformes > Pteroclidae > Syrrhaptes > Syrrhaptes paradoxus. Next base: position 42,490 of record VZTO01017313.1, on the reverse strand, counting down.
TAGTGATTCAGCATTTTAATGGTCAGATGTTATTCACAGATCTGCCATTTCAAGAGAAAGCATTCTGAGAAGTTTTCCTTTAGCAAGAGATATAGATAGGGACCTTCTCTGCCCTGTTTTCCAGGGTGAGCAGCTGTGCACCAAGTTTTCTTAAACACAACATAAAAAGCTCTGAAGAAAAATTAACACAAATTGCTTTTCCTGGGACAAAGAACACTTTATTTTCTGAAAAACAGCAGTTTCAGGAAAGGAGGTGATCCACATTTGGTATGACAGGACCTGACAAGCTTGCCTTTCTACCAAACACTATAAAGCTGCTAGCGTCTCCTCAGTCCACTTCCAGTTCCCACCAGAGATTTCTGGAAAACATCCAATGATCCAACATCCAGATTCCATATCAAGGCAGGAAAATAAATTATGTATACGAGCTTCACATCAGTTTCACTAAAATACATTTCCCCCTATGTACAAGGCTTTATTTATGAAACAATATGTCTGTGGTCAAGACTTTTGATACTATGTACAGGATCATATTTTGTACTAACTAAACACAAATGCAGTGAAAATATATAGTTATTGTAGGCTAGGTGAAGTTTTATTGTCCCACTAATTTCTACCCCGACCAACGTCTTTTTGCTTTTTTTTAAAAAAAGCTTTGATCACAGTTATATGACATCACACATGGTACTTCGTAGTACATCAAGTGAAATCCCATTACTAAACGTGGAATATATACTGTATTAGGGATATGAAATACAGCAATGGTGTTAGCTATGGGCTCTTCTGAGATTGGGGCAGCCATCCGTATCTCAGAGGGTACCTCAGAGCACCCTCTGAAATGTAAGCCAAAGACTAACCATTAAGAAAAAGGTTGGTTTTATGTGATATAGTTTTGAAATCAGACTATTGATAGGAAAAACTCTGTTTTGATCAGCCCAAATTAAATGTTTCTTGTTAAAAAATAGTTCTGATTTAGATGTTATTATACATTATTTGATCTACAATGGAATTAATATTTTCATCCCATTTTGAATATTCCCTTTGACTTTTTAAAACTTTAAAAAGTAAATATCAGCTTCAAAGTAAAAAATCAAAAAGTTTATCTGGAAAATTTCATTGAATCTTTTTCTCAGAATTTGTTTTCTTTTACTATTATTTCCTTTTTGACAAAGTTATCCATTGGGCTCAACAGGAACTTATGGCTTTGCTCAACCAATCTAAATGTGCACTATTTAGCGATTAAACTATTCAAATTATTTCATTTTATCCAACCTATATTTCTACTTGTCCCAAGTACAGTCCAGCAAGAAAACCTAGGTAATTCCCTCAATGGCTTCAGATGTGGCCTTAGGAGGCCCCCGAGTAGTGAGCATCAAACGAGGGTCAACACCTGTACCTACCAGCTCACTGTGTAAGCCACATTAGCTTCTCAAACAAATCAAATCTCTCTGTATTTTTGCAACAGTATTAGAAGTTTTGTAAAGTGTACCCTGGGTGTGTTTAAACCAACAAACAGTAATTCATCATACACAATACACAGATCAAACCATTAAATACCCACCAAACCACTAAGGCTCAGAGGCAATTTTATATATACACGGATGATGAATACAACAGTAATCAGGGTGTACTTTCTATAAACTAACATGGAATGTCTCCCAAAAATAAACTGTGTAAGAGGACTGTGCAACACCAAGAGGACGATAAAAAGCAATTTAAAATCTATACAACACTAAAAGGATTTCAAAATGCCGTTGAAAACATTACAGAGGTGAAGACTAGATTTTCTTTTCTCTGCCACTGTCTTGTCTGGAAAAATGTCTATGTCTCAGTTAGCTATTTTTTCTCTACATAAATCTCTGTATTTTTGCTATTCAGACAAGGAAAAGCTTGCTTTGAAGTCTACAACTGCCCTGCCAGGTGTGGTTTTCCACCTTCTCACAACTTCAGCTGATTTCTAAATATTCCCAATTCATCACTAGAAATGGAAGATGAATAATATTATTACACAAAACATTTTCAAGACACAAACATCCCCAAAACTTGTGCACAACTTCTTTAAGGATGTCAAAAACAAGAGCATCGACACTTTTAGGCACATTTTCTTCTCACAAGCTGAACAAGCTTGTGCTACTGCTCATTTGTCATGGTAATGCAAGGGCTGCTGTACGCATCTACTTTCTGCTTATAATGAAAATATTCTGCAATGTAACAAAGTTTTCAGAAAAACAGAGAGCCCAGACTTTTTTGTCCTTAACAAATTTTAAAGTTAGAAATTTAGATGATGAGATTTCAGTGTTATGTTGATCTGCACCAAATAGAAAGAAAGCCACGTGTTCTTTTCAGGCAGCAGGACTGCTAGGTCTGTGTGGCAGCATTGTTTTGTTTGTCCAATGAAGGAGGGAGTGAAAATTGTGAGAAACAATTTTCAGGCATTACCAGCTTTGGTCTCAGCATGTAGCCTCAACAAAGCAGGAGAGCAGTTAGCTATTTAGCCTACTTAAGCCATCATGGGTTACGCTAAAGTGCTTGGACTCTTATGGAGTAGGCAGAGCTGCACCTGGTTGACAGCCGTATATTGGTCTATATGAAATTGATGGCACGTGGTAAATTACGGGCTTCTATAGGGCACACGTGTTAAATGTTAGCCCTGAGAGGCTTGTTAAGACTGTTACAGCCCTAAAGAGCCCCTTAAAATAATAGGCTTTTATATTCATTGACTTTTGCAAGTACCACAGATTGCATCTTGACCAGTCCTGTCCTGGGGATATAAACATCAGGAGCAAGGAAGGAAGATGAGAAAATTTTCATTTAAGCCAGCTACACATAAATACATATATTGCTGTATCTTTTATTGTTGCTTAGGGTAAAATGGACTAATTATGAATTTAACAGCATCTATCATAATTATAAACAGAGATGTTCTCAAAGTTAAAGGATATAGCTGCATTCAATAATAGTGAATTCCTTTTGCCTCTGAAAATCCATCCATATTTCATTTTATTTTATTATAACAGACATGAAATATGTAGCTAATGGAGGTTATCTGACTGAAGAATGGCAAGATCCATCTTTCCACTGCTATCTTTTTATATCGAGTGAAAACTGTTGCCGACTTACAAACAAACAAAAAAAGTCCAAGAGCTTCTTAACAAGGCTCCGCAGACTGTTCTGTGTAGATGGATTTGAACTTCAAAGTCTGGAGGCCCATGAAGTCTTCCCCAAAGTCCTACGTGCAGCAAGATCTCTCTTAAACTCAGACAACTAGGCTAAGGTTGTCTCCTTTGGGTACTTCCATTTACCAAAAGAACCTTCTTCAGCCTTCACACTGAGAAATGCCGCCCAGTATACTCCAAAGACTGAATTGTTAAACATAACACAACATAGACATTAGATATTTTGGTGACAGAATTTCCACAAATTCATGGAAGATACCTCATGGACACTAGAAATTGAGGTGTGATGACTGGAGAAAGGATAAAAGTAAAAAGAGGATGACTGATAAGGTGGACAGAGCCCTTGAACTCTGGGCTGAGCTTCTTCTGAAGATAGAGATAAAACACAACTTTTTATCGTTTTTTTTTAATAGCATATTCTCCAGCAAATGCTATGGACGAGATCAAAAAGAGCATGTCTATGTGAAATTTATGTCTGAAGGTTATTCAGTGTAGGAGAGAAATAACATGAGGTCTCTCAGAGTTAAGTAGGTGCATATTCAGTGGGAGTACTGCACTGCTGTTACAAGCTACCTTTCCAAACCAGATGGGTGACTTCATCAGACTATGTGCAAAGTTTCCCAACAAAGCTACAGCAGAGACCGTCACCCTAATTTGAAAAATTTCAAATAACAGCTAGTGTCACTACTGTCTGTGCTGAATATTTGTTATGTTGTTTAATCAACATCCTTTGTATCATGTGCAGGAAGAAAAAGGTCAAATGTAGATCATGGTATAATAGGTGCATTAGAGATTAAATTCTGAATCCAATACAGTCAATGGCAAAGCATGGTTCAGTTTCTCCAAGAGTAAGTCTTCTTTTGGCATCTGTGTTTCCCTGCTTCCTGTTCAACCTAGCTGTACCCTAGAAAAATAACTACGTTCAGAAGTAAGGTAGCTCATTGTATCAACTTTGTCCTACACTGATACTTAACTTTTAGATAGCTTAAGTTAGACTAGATGGATCCCATTTCCAGATCCTCCCGTGATCAATGAATAGAAAATGGCAACTCTAAGGGTAAGCTCAACTCTGTCCTAGAAACCAGTCTTAGGGTGGGTTGAACTATATTAAAAGCTGACTGCGGAAAGAGATTGGTTTACTATTTTAAACAGTTTAGCCTTTAGACAGCTCATGTTAAGTGAGACAAAGCCAGTCCATAACTAAGCCAGTTGGAACTGTAATATAGAACCACTTACACTGTAGTATAATGCTGTGTACTAGTTCTCCATATTTTGCTTTCATCATGGGAAAAGTTTTATTTCCGTAACCTTTTTGGTTATAGAAGACATTGCTATCTTCAGGTCACCTGTCAGAGGTACCTAAGTTAAAGACTAAGCTATTTTTCTGGACAGTTCACGCTCTGGAAAAGAACAGTCCAACACTCAATTATTACCCCAAAGAAACTCCATGGGAAAAGTCATCATAGGTATGTCAACAGGTATTTCATGGGATCTATATGTTCCTCACAAGAATGTCCAAACTAAGGACACCTGCCACTTTTTTGCTATATATAGAGTAACAGATTGTTCAGATATAAACAAGTCTTAGATAAGAAGGCAAGAACGGGACCCAGAGATTCTTTACTGTTTGTGCTGGTTTTGGCTGGGACAGAGTTAATTTTCTCCACAGTAGGTAGCATGGGGCTGTGTTTTGGACTTGTGCTGGAAACAGTGTTGATGACACAGGGATGTTTTAGCTGTTGCTGAGCGGTGCTCACACAGAGCCAAGGCCTTTTCTGCTCCTCACCCCACCCCACCAGCGAGGAGGCTGGGGGTGCACAAGAAGCTGGGAGGGGACAGAGCTGGGACAGCTGACCCCAACTGACCAAAGGGATATTCTCTACTGTATGACATCATGTTCAGTATATAAAGTGGGGGGCAGAAGAAGGAAGGGGGAGACATTTGGAATTATGGTGTTTGTCTTCCCAAGTAACCAGTACATGTGATAGAGCCCTGCTGTCCTGGAGATGGCTGAACATCTACCTACCCATGGGAAGTAGTGAATACATTCCTTGTTTTATTTTGCTTGTGTGCACAGCTTTTGCCTTACTTATTGAACTGCCTTTATCTCAACACATAAGTTTTTTCACTTTTACTCTTCTGATTCTCTCCCCCATCCCGCTGAAGGGGAGTGAGTGAGCGGCTGTGTGGTGCTTATTGCCATTTGGGTTTAAAACATTACAGTGTTTTCCAGAATTCTGCTCCTTTCAGAGTACATTTGTCCATGTAATACTGCAGTCGGCATGTTTTATATGGTCAACATTTTTTACATAGCTGAAATCAAGAAGGAAGCTATAATACTGAAGTGACTGCCCACAAGAAGTGGGTAACATCTCTTCAAGGAATTGAAATAGAACATTTTCTTCCCCTGCAAATGAGGTGTGGATTCCTCAGCACTGCATAAGGGTTGAACAAAATTTTTCCTTATAATGAACCATTCATTTGGATTTCACAATGTCTCATCACTTCAGCCGCAGCTGGTGACCATGCCAGGAGTACTTCTCACATAACATTTGCAATGTTTTCTTTCCAGTTACTCCAGGGGGAGGAGGGAGGAGAAACGTGTTGAACAGAGTTGTAATTCCTAGTGAAGATTTTACTGTGAATCTCTTTTTTCACAATAGTGCCACTCAGAACAGCACTATTGGAGTGCTAGTGAGAATTAAACACTGAACAGCACATTTGCCCTGTTATTAGTGGTCTTGCTAGTGTTTGGAGGACATGATGGTGTGTTATAACAGTGCTTCTTGCAACACCAAACATTAATTCTAGCATTTTGTCTGTATATGTAAGAATAGTCCAGCTGTGCCGTAGATCCTCCTAGATTGCTATCTTTTCCCCTACACTAGCCAATGCAAAAGCGATATGGCAAGTTTAAAGTTATCATTCTTGTGGAAGAGTCTTTTAGTTCCTAGAAATTAGGGTCTTTTTTTGACACCCTTGGCCAAACATTTCAGCCAGCCTATCAATGTTAACAGCCTCAATTGCTGCTTTTAAACTCATTTCTCCCTTTGACTCTAGCAATATTCTAACCCACACTTCCAGATTTAGTTTATACACTGAGCAGAAAAAAAAGAAAAAAAGAATGAAGGCCTTGCACATTTTTTAAAGTAAATATCAGATGCAATTTTACTCCATGATGAAAAAGTTTACCAATCAGGCTATTTGAATTTCCATTCTGGTTCAGTGGCTGCTCCATGACTTCTAAGAGTCTTTGACTGGCTACATAACACTTTCTGGGTTGAACTACACAGCAGAAAAAAATAAAAATAGTATTTCATATCTGTTCAAAACATTAGTCATTATTTTCCCTCTGGCTAAACAAAATCCTCATCAGCCAACTTTTACTGTAATGTTTTTCTTTTCACAAGCACAGCCTCAAAATGCTGATTTGTGCAACATGCTAACAAAGGGATGGTCATAAGTGGGAACATTATTTCACAGAATCCCAGAATCACAGAATGTTAGAGATTGGAAGGGACCTTGAAAGATCATCTGGTCCAATCCCCCTGCCAGAGCAGGAACACCTAGATCAGATCACACAGGAACACATCCAGGCGGGCTTTGAATGTCTCCAGAGAAGGAGACTCCACCACCTCTCTGGGCAGCCTGTTCCAGTGCTCTGTCACCCTCACTGTAAAGAAGTTTTTTCTCATATTCAAGTGGAACC
>VZTO01017313.1:1524-35574 GCA_013400615.1 Syrrhaptes paradoxus | reverse complement strand
GGCAGAGTAGAGGGGGAGGAGAACCTCTCTTGACCTACTGACCACCCCCCTTCTGGTACACCCCAGGATGCCATTGACCTTCTTGGCCACGAGGGCACAGTGCTGGCTCATGGTCATCCTGCTGTCCACCAGGACCTCCAGGTCCCTCTCATCTACACTACTCTCCAACAGGTCAGTACCCACGTCAGACTCTCACAGGAGAGCTGGCAGCAGGATTCAGGTTACGCCGCTGTCTCAGGGGTTTCCTGTTGAAGGAATCTCCCAAAAACCCCCCTGTACCCCTCGATCAGTCGGTCTATCGGAGCTGGGTTGGCTCCAAAGCAGCTGATCTCAGCAACTGAGTAATTTCTCTGATGAAGAACTACCAATCAATATCTTTATAACACAACAAGATATTTTACTTACTGCTTCATTTCTTTTTTACAGTGAAGTTTGGGGGCAGGCTGGGCTACAGTGGCTGTATGATGGTGGAGTTAAGAATCCCAAAAGGAGGGGGCAAAGCAAGAAAAAAGGATCAGAGCTCTAGAAAGATTTTGGCCTGTTTAGGGCACCAGCTTAGAAGAATCTCATGGGAGGTGGTCCAGAAGAGTGGTTGAGTTTTGAGGGTCACCTTTTCCAAGCTCAAGAAACATCAATCTGGCTGTATGTACAGCAAGTCAGGCAAAGGTGGCAGGAGGTCACCATGGACAAATCAGGAGCTCATGACAAAACAGACATAAAAAGGAAGCATGCAGGAGATGGAAGCAGGATCAAGGTCACTCAGGAAGAATACAGAGACACCGTCTGAGTATGCAGGGGTGGGATCAGAAAGGCCAAAGCCCATCTGGAGTTGAATCTGGTGAAAGACACGCAAGGCAACAAGAAGGACTTCTACAGGTACATCAGCGTCAAAAAGAAGACTAGGGAAAACATGGGCAATCTGATAAGCAGGGCAGGATACCTGGTGACAAAAGACACTGACAAGACTGAACTGCTCAATGTTCTCTCTGCCTTGGTCTTTACTGGTAAGACTGTCCTTCAGGAATCCCAGGCGCCTGGCATCACTGGAAAAAGCCAGGGCAAGAAATACTTATCTCTGATGAATGAGGGTCAGGTTAGGGAACATTTAGACAAAATTTAAAGACAAGCCTGTGGAGCCTAATGAGATGCACCCATGAGTGTTGAGAGAGCTGGTCAATATGATTGCATGGCGACCCTTGATTATCTTTGGGAGTAGTCAGCATGGATTCAGAAAGAGGAAATCATACTTGAACAAAGTGGCAACCTTTTACAACGAGATGACTATCTAGGTGGATGTTGTTCATGTTGGCTTTAGTAAGAGTTTCAACACTATCTCCCATAATTTCTTCATAGACAAACCAAAAAAATGTAGGTTAGAAAAGTAGACAGTGAGATGAACTGAAAACTGAATGAATTTCCAGGCTGAGAGGACTGTGACGAGGGGCACAAAGCCCAGGTAGAGACCAGCCACTACTAGTGTATCCCCCAGGTGGGCACTCAGGCCAGCAGTCTTTAACATTTTCATTAATGACCTGGATGATGAGGCAAATCTCCAAAGCTCCCTTACAACCCCAGCCATTGTGTGATTCTCCCATGGCTTCCCTAGAACTCTTTGTTTTATCATATGAATCTACATTTGGTGACTATTTTTAGGATTCGGAATACAAAGACTGTGGCCTCAGATCATAGGTTCCTTTATATGTTTGCCTGTGGTGTTTTTCTACTGCAGTGTTTCACAGTTATTTAACAAAACCATGATAGATTTTACCTGTTTTCTGAGAATAAGGTCTCAGGTCCAAGAAAAAGAATGATCAATGAACTTCTATAGACTTAAATAAAGACAGAATTTTCCTTCAAGTGTACAGGGCTTTGTATCTTGATAGGGGTAGTTCCTTTGGACTTTAACAGTCAAGAGAAGGTTGAGTTGAGACACAGCAACAGCCTTCAAAATTATAACAGATGGTCTGCAAAAAGGGAGAAGAGACTGTGTTCAAACTGTAAATACATTTATACTTACTGCATACATTTACACTTACTGCATACATTTACACTGGCCACCACTGGCTCAGCAGGTAAATGAAACTCCACATATGAAGGAAAAAGTGTATTCTTTCCACTACAGGGGACAATGGTATCTAAAAATGTGGAGAATTTTAGTGTAAATGCATTGTAAGAATATCAGTGTGTAACCTGTAATCTCTAAAATAAGACACTTAGTACATCATCATGAATTACAATCTGAAAAATAATTCAGCTCTTGAAGCACCATACACAGTAAGAAGCTACAAACTGGTCTCTGTTCATCTTTTATTCATCTACAACTGTAAAACCAAAGATACAGTTGTTGTTTTTTTCTTCATGCACACCATCAATAAACATATCATTAGCATTCCGTTGTCACCATAGTCACTGGTGCAGAATTCATTAAGAATCATTGGTTTTAAGTATCAGCACCAAGTCTGTTTAATGTATAATATGGCAACCTTCATTACTGATAATAATAAGCAATATATTTCTCTAAGATTTGCTATCTCTTCTTCACACAAACAAAGCCAACATGTCTTCTGGTTGTTTGTTTGGCTTTCCTTTGATGTCATCACAGGAGATCAAGATAGCCACTCAGCAGTTATGTGATGTTAGCTCAAGCAGCATCTCTGCTCAAATTTCTGTGACTTACTTTGAACATAATTACATACAAAATATAAAACTCAACCCTAAATAAACACAGAGAATTTGATGTCAACTGATTAGAGCACAGAGGGGACTCAGAGCAAAGGTCCCATTGCTCCATTCTTAGCACCTCCTTTTCTTTATAATTAATTGCAGTCTATACTCCACTCAGAAGAGGAAGTGTTAAAATAGTTTAATGTTCACAGAGTTTTTAAGCTAGAGAGTTACTTTGGCAGCATATTGATTGAATACCAACACAAACTATATATACTGCCATGGACTCATCTCAGATAAAATGTGGCCAAGTTGGCTCCTTGGCTTTCTCCAGGCTGCATCAGTAAAGAAAGACAGCTTCAGAGGACTGTCTAACCCTCCTCTCCTGTACACTGTGTTTCTCAGCATGGGAGGGATAAACCCCCCCTCCCCAGTTCAGGAAGGACTCAATATTATCAGCTCAGACTTACCTTCTGGAGAGCAGAGATTTGAACGAGATCATGCCCATTCTTGGAGAACAAAGTCAACCAATGGGGTGAGTGAGATTTCACTCTAAATCAGATTCCACCCTTCTTAAACACGCTGAGTTGTTCTGCTTCTGTTCCCAGCTGGGCTACCTATTTTCCTTCTCCAATAAATGGCATAAAAACTTACTCTGAAGAAAAAGAATTACAAAAAATGATAGTTATTTGTAGTTGCTCTATGCAACTTCCTCTCCCAGAATAGCTCTGTGATATACAAAATCAACTTACCTACCAGGAGTATTTGACCTGCAGCTCTGCCAGTTGGTACTTGCCTCTTAGAGACACCCTGCTGTTATTTCACTTGTGTTGTGATGGTAATTAATGGTCTATCTCCAGTTATAATCCATCTCTTTTGGAAGCTGTGTAATACGTAACACTTCCCACTCTAGTGCTTGGACTTGAAAAGCTCCACCCATGAAGACATCTGAGCACTGCATACTGTGACGCTGACATGCTGTAACCCTCCCGTCTGTGCCTGTGTGTCCCAGGTACACTACCCACACTTTTGATCATGTGAGGCAGATTTGGCTGTGAGCCTCCTGTTACATTCAAAATATTTATTGTTGAAGAGGAGGCATACCTTTTTTGTTTACATATACATATATATAAATGATAATGTACAAAGTTCTTAGTTTCTACACATTTTCCTGGTGCTATGCTCACCTTTCTCCTGCTCCTCTGTGTGCTAAGGTGAGTCGTTTCATGCTGACATTGGGAGTAGAGGGATGTTGCAGTGGGTAGTCAGCTTCTGGAGTCCTTTGACAAGAGGAATAAGATCTTAATGTAGAGGGTTTCCTCTTCCCATCTGCTTCTTTCTTAATTTTTAACTTTTCCTTCAATTTAGTTTCATTTATGTATGTTCTCTAACACATTTCTAGCTTTCTCTTTCCTCCTTGGCTTGCTGTTCCAGGTTACCTCCACATTTACTATGTACACTGCCATTTACATATGTTAGATACTATCTGCTGTCTGTGTTACCCCGTAACCAGTTTTGTCAAGCTCCAGGTCTGCAGTGTCTCCATTTCTCAAAGTCTCTCCTGTGATACCTGGCCTGTACTTCTCTACATTGCGTCACTGTTTTAGGGTCGTAAATATCTCATTCTACCTAGAAAAACTTTTTGACTATTGCTACCTATATAACACTATAGTTGTACCACACAAAGATAAACAAAAATTTTTAAAAAGTGAGATATAGACACCTGGACAACTAGTCAAATTGCTGTCATGGCTGAACCAAATCAAACAAAGCTATAGGCAGGTCAAGAAAGGTTTTTTCAGAGCAGACCTGACAAGCTGCAGACCTGAGACCTTGCAAACTTGTTACAAAGTTTATGGCCTGTAACTAGCAATAGTAAAAGTATACTGTAGGTCTATGCGGTTATTCTCCTTCTGGCCCTTTAAGCCCTTTTTCTCAAGACACTGAGTCCAAATGTGCTTCATTGATTGGTCAGACATGGGAGAGGTGGAGGAGACTGGGAAATGCTCAAGTATTCTCAAAGCCAGGTTTACCAAAGGACAAAGTCAAAGGAAGGAGCTCTTTTCCTAGTAACTATTTTTTTAAGATAACTTCATTTTTGTTTACTGTTTTCAATATTCATCAAATAAAGTTGACAATGAACTGACTTTTAATTTATTAACAGAAAAATCTTCCTTGCTGAGAACTCCAAAGCTGGTCATTTATTGCAAAAACCAGAGCCTTGTCAACAAAAATTAGAAATGGTTTTTGAGTTTTGGTCAGTTTATTTCAGGGAAAAAAACAGTTCTCTCAGCCAGAACTCAGTGTCAGGATGAGCAGAATCCCAGGTCAATCCATGGCACTGAGCACAACCTGCCACTGTCTCTGCTGATAGAAAAGGATTCAGCATCACACAAGAACCAGATGGAATTGCCAGGCTCCTCAGAAAACTGGCAGAGATGACAACCCACCCATTACATCAATGGACAAATGAAAGCTCTTTTGTCAGGGATAAAGTGCCTATCAACTGCAGGACAGCCCTTCTCCAGGATTAGGATTCCTCTGACACCCAGTATCAAAATCTCTTGAAACTGAAAACAAAGCTGAAAACTGATAATATAAAAACACATTGGAAAGACAAGCAATAGCTAACAAATACATTGGGAGCTGGCATGGAATAATACATTGCAAACCCAGATGTTTACAGGGAGCTGTTATGAATGCTATTCTTCTTCCCTTCCTCCTCCTCCTCCTCTCTCTCCCACCCCCCCCCCCTTTTTTTTTGAGACTCAGAGAAGTTAAGAGTTTTCATGCTTAGCTGGCTTTGTTTATTTACTGCTCCAGAGACATTTTAAGTTGCTCACAGCCAGTTGGTGGAAAGCGAAACGCAATATTACAGGGTAAATAATGAGGTTGACAGGACAACCATGCACTTTCGGGAACAGTTATGTTCATGAGTAGGTTTGCTTCAATCCCTAGGGAGGGACAAATCCATGAGAGCAACAGCAGGAGAAAATAAAAATGCTAAAAAATGGTAGGCAACAGACTAAGTCCCTTCTGATATGGAGGATAAGAGCACTACAAGTGAATGTTTTCCCTCCTGTGTCTCCTAAGTTGTTTGGCCCTGTCAACCATTTTTGTTGTCAACCTGGAACTCACTGCCACAGGACTTCATCAAGGCAAAAGTAAGAGTGGTCATTATGTGGATTATGAGGTCAGCCAGAATTACAGTATTAAAGAGTTTGTTAACATATTAAAAAATGCAGCAGATAATCTCCCCAGGGGACTATTTGGGATAACTTAATAAAATTAATAGCGATCTATGATCCACTGTAAATATTTTTTCTTATAACACTTCAAAATTTCTGTGTCACTTATTACTGATGAAAAAAACCTCTTCAGTCTGGCTACACCCATGCAGTTAAAGCAAACATTTTTGAAATGGTTGTCTAGAATTGAGGCCACCTTACATAACAGTTCTTTATACTGTTGTCTTGGGTTTGTGTGTCGGGGCTTTGGTAGTGGGGTGAGAGGGCTACAGGGGTGGCTCCTGCGAGAAGCTGCTGGAAACTACCCTGGCCCCAAGTCAGACCCACAACCAGCCAAAGCTGAGACAGTCAGTGGCGGTGGTTGTGCCTCTGTGACAGCATGCTGAAGAAGTGGGAAAAAACCTGCTGGGAACTTGCAGCAGTGAGAGGAGTGGGATGTGAGGGAAACAATTAAACAAACACCAAGGTCAGTGCAGAAGGAGGGCAGGAGGTCCGCCAGGCACTGGAGCAGAGGTTCCCCTGCAGCCCGTGGTGAAGGCCATGGTGAGGCAGCTGTGCCCCTGCAGCCATGGAGGTAACGGGGGAGCAGAGATACACCTGCAGCCCAGGGAGGAGCCCACACTGGAGCAGGTAGATGTGCATGAAGGAGGCTGTGACCCCGTGGGACACCTGCACAGTAGCAGTCTGTCCCTGAAGGACTGCACCCCACGTAAAGGACCCACACTGGAGCAGTTTGTGAAGAACTGCGGCCCCTGGGAAGGACTCATGTTGTAGAAGTTCATGGAGGACTGCCTCCCGTGGAGGGACCCCGTGCTGGAGCAGGGAATAGTGTGAGGAGCCCTCCCCTGGGGAGGAAGGAGCGGCACAGACAACGTGTGATGGACTGACCACAATCCCCATTCCCCGTTCCCCTGCACCACTGAGGTGGGGGAGGAGGTAAAGAAATCAGAAGTAAAGTTGAGCTTGGGAAGAAGGGAGGGTTGGGGGGAAAGTGTTTTCAAGATTTGGTTTTATTTCTCATTATGCTACTCTGATTTGATTGGTGACAAACTAAATTGATTTTTTCCCATGACCATAAATGGTGAGTGATCCCTCCCTGTCTTTGTCTCAACCCACAAGGTTTTACCTTTTTTCTCCCCTGATTCTCCTCTCCATCCCACCAGAGGTGGAAGCAGCGTGCGAGCGGCCACATGGTGCCAGCTGGGCCTAAACCACAGCAATTATTAAACTGTTGTCCTTCAAATTATACCAGTTGCACCCAGAATATCTACTGGGAATGGTCCCTGCTTATTGCTAATTCCTAACCACAAAAACTGGGTAGGTGCTAACTGGTCCAGGACAAATCTGTTCAAGCCAAACCTGCCCTAGTGCCAGGGAGCCTTCTAGCAGTTAATTAGGCTGGACTGGCTCCAGTGCCAGTGCTCACATTTCGGCACTGGTTAGTTTATTAGTAAGAGGAACAGTATAACTACTACGATAGTATTCTCTAGTAGAAGGGACCCAACATGCCAGTCAGGCAATAGTGTCGTGCCATAGCACATCAGTCTCATGCACTAACAAGATGAATGCAAACTCTGCAGCTACCCCCAAGCTTTTTTCTTTAAGACCCTTTTGAACAGCTAGGACACAGCTTGCTCCTACATGTGTAAGCTCAAAAGAAGCATGACGCTCATAACAGCCCCCAACGGATGACAACTTTGCTCAACACTTCACAACTTAGACCTAATTCCAATGAGAGCTTTTAAAATGACAAATACAGTCATTAGTTGGTGGAATTTCCATAGCCAAAATGCATTATTTCATATCTAGAAGAGGGATTTAATGTATCAGTATGTGACTTAACATGACTAATATGTACTCTCCATTCAATAGAAGTTATTTACTTCCCTTCACCTTCACATATGTTCAGTATGCTGCTTGCACAAGTTATGAGTTCACCTTTGTTAATTTAGTGACAACAGCCCCTACCCAGTTTGTATTTTTTCCTTCAAAAACAATGTATTCATCTCAGCTGCATATGCCTCATGCAGCAAAATAGAAATCCAACTACAGATTGTTAAATGCATAACTAAGCTATTTACCTTGTAACAGATTGATTAAAATACTTCACATCTGTAGTCAGACATGCAATGTGGCCCCTGGCACCAACTTGTTGTTAACCACTACATTCTGAGGGGCACAAGGGATTTAAAAATATGTACACAAATGCTTCATCTTTCCCGTTTACTGCAGCAAGTTTTTCCCTGAAGAGAGCAATTTGCCAGGATATATGACAATTTCATCTGTCTTGTTCATGTGTGTTGTCCTTTATTTCCTAAAAAATGTCTGTATTCACAAATATCTGTTGGCTTCCCCTTTGAGTAAATATCTGTCTTCAGAATTTGAGAGCCACAGGCATAGTGAGATTTTTAACCTGGTTTCTGTGGAAAAATACGAATGTATAAGAATTTAAAAATTATTCTAAATCAAAATGTTTAGCTGAAAACTAAATGCCCTGCTTTGCTTTCTGGATATTTAAAATCATCATTTTTCTTAACTGAGATGATTTCATAAAAGAAGAATATCTTTTCATCATGAGAAGCTGAAATGTTCCATTTTTAAAATTGCAAAATATATCTTGATGTTTTCTCCCTTTTCCCTCTTATTTCTTCCTGAACCTATTCACAAATTACCTCCGAATTTATAAATGTTTTTATTTCAAAATGACATTTTCTGGTAAATCTCTTCTAAACCAAAACAGGTTCAGGGAGAAAGGGCAGATCTTTAAAGAGGTCTCTGTTTCTTATACTGTGGGCAGCCTACCAAAATAGCGTGTCATCTTTTGAGTCAAATGCAAAAGCACAAAATTAGGTTGTGGGTCAAAGGGAGAAACATCTGACTCCAAATTTGATGTTAGAATTGACTTTTGTCTACATTGCCTCGACAGTTCAGCCCTGATGCTGCCAAGTACACTGCACAGCTCGTGTAATGTGATGCTGTGTTGGTCTAAGTTTATGCTCAGACAATTGATTAGCAGTTGAGCATTGTAGGTTAAAAGGCAGTTTTAGTGTGTATCAGCCAGTCTGTGAGGGATCACAGCCAACAATAATAGCCGATGTGGCCTGTGTTAAAGGAAAACAGGAAACTATCAGCTGCAAGGATGTAAGGGAAACCGTGTCCTTTCCTACTGCTTCAATGACATGGCCTATAACTATGCTACTAAAGGGCATCTCAGAATTTGGCCTTTGGCACCATAAACTTGTCTTTCTTAGAACCAAATTGAGCCCTTATTTGGGTGGGTTTTTTTCCTCTAGCCAGACATCTTTTCTCACAAAACATAGGCAGTCAAGCTCCTTGAGACTTCTGCTCGCCTTTCAATTGGGTTGATGTGACCCAACAGGTCCAAGTATTCTTTGGGGTGAGAAGTGATTAACAGGCACACAAATAGACCTCATGAAAACATTAATGTCCTTTCATCAGAAAATGAGGGTCAAGAAGACTGAATTAAGATCCTGCAATATGATGACAGAGAAGTAAGAAGGATAACATTGTCATTTTATTGCAAGGGATATTATGACGGTCAGAACTGGGTAGTCATCCAGACAAACAGACCAACATTTTCAGATGTGTTTTTCAGTCATGAGTGAGACCACAGACACTCATGTGGCAGGCAGGATGGTCTCAAGGTACAAGAAATCTTGGAACAGTCGCAAAGTACTTTGATCACTAATATGAAGAATTTAAGGTCCTGTCAGCTACCATTCTTAACAGACAAGGAGACTTGACATGGAACAGAAATCAGCATATGTTATACACTCTCTGTGCAAAAGACTAGCTGGATATATCAAAGCACTACACATTCAGTGAAGAAGGATTCTCTTGTGTAAGACCATTACTGTCTACGCCATCCCATTGTAGCTTTAATGGATGAAGGACACATTGGCACATTAATAGTATCCTTAGATTATGTGTAAACAAGATTCAGGTTCATGCTTAGAGGAAAATTTTACACCTAAATGTTCTTTAAAATAGATATATCTGGCAGACTTTTGTTCCTGCTCTGAGACAATGTCTCTCTCAAAGGAACAGAGACATTTTCCAATATTCTAGCAAAGTATATATTTGGCACCTCTTATAAGAGTGTTTGTTTATTATATATTATGCCTATCTCCTGTCTTGGGGATAAGATATTTTGTTTCCTGGAAGTACTCATCTCCTCCAGTGAATATGGTGAGATCCTAGATGAATAGTTTGAAACAAGATTCTAACTTAAACATCTACATATAGCTGAGCAGATCCACCTGTTCTACCATACAAAAAATGCTGTATGCACTTATCAGTTCTTTGTTTCCTCCTACACAGTGGAAATGCTAATAAATATTTATTTAATTTGCTTAGGTGTTTGTATATCACTGTAAAAACATATAGAAAATATTTCAAGCAAAGAGTAAGAACTCTTGGAAATAGTTGTCATAGTTAATATTCATCCATGTTGTGCCCATTGTGAAAAGAAAGGTTCCCCTGGCAAATTTCATTCATTACACAAATAAAAACAAAATGCACATCTATATCTAGGGTCTTCCCTTAGTGGACGTGTGACCTCTAAGTTTGCAGTCACAGTAATAGTGTATGGTGAATAATGAGTTCTTCGTGGGGACAGGAGTAGTCTGTATCCCAGATTCAGGAAGCCATAAATTATTAAGCAGCACGTTTTGTAAGGAGGCCAGCACATGGCTAGTTTTCCCATCAATGGAAGGTACATTTGGACATTAGTAGTAGCTAGAGAGCCACATGAATGAAGAGCAAGCAAGCCACATGCCATGAACTTGCATTCAGTGCAGGCTATGTAAATAAAATTGTCTCTTCAACTCAGTCAGGAAAGAGTCATCACTTCATACCCTGTAGCTGAGGTAGTACTCACACGTATCATCATTAAAACTAAGACTTAAATTCAGGTTGGCTTCACTTCAAGTGCTCAGACTACTAATGAAAATGGAAGATCCTTGTGGAATTGCTAAAACAACTGTTGACTCTGAGATTGCTTTAATAAATACAGTTCCTAGTGGGGTTTACAATAAGCTTACTGCAGAGGCCACATGGGTCTCAGCTCTTAAAGAAATAATAGAAAGACCTTTGTAAATACACATGTAATGCAATCTCAGTAAAATCACACCCATTGTGCTAGATTATTTTGTTGCCCTGGATGAAGCAACTGCGTGATTCATAACACTGTGGAAAAGTCACATTTAACTGGGTCTCTTCAGAGTCTGAACATGCTGCCTTTTCTAGGAATATGCTGGCAATTACTACATTGTCTTCTCTCTATTCAGTTCCCGTCCTTCTCCTAAGGTCTGTTTACTTTGGATATATATGGGCTGTTAGTAGCAATTCCAGGTCACTGCCAAAACCCTGAGAACTATTGACTGGATAGAGATGACAAAATAGTCTGGCTACCTGATAGAGATTTCCCCTTCTCTCTCACTTCTTCTGTCAAATCAGAAAAATATTTGCACCTCTTTAAAGCCCTCTTATTTCTAATACAGCATGCAGAAAGTTTTACTAGTATTCTAGAGATCTGTGCTTCTAGGTTGGACAGTCCTTATGGTATTTTAAGGTCAATCCCATCAGGGTCTGAAAGCATCTACTTCATTTACCACTGCTGGCCTAGTGATCACAGAAAATACAGGTCTGTCCACAGTGTCCACATCCCTGGTGTAATGGCAATGTACAGGGAGCCCACTTTCTGCACATGCACCCACTCACACCCGTGATACTACTGCAGCTCCCATAGCTATTGGTTCGATCTGCAGATAGTGGCAGATGCCTCTGCCTGGATAGTGTCTGTCCTTATTTTGAAGATTTTCCCTGACAACCAGAAAGCTAGATACTTTCAGAAAATAAATAACCAATAAAAATGAGAAACAGGGAACAAAGAGCTGAACTGCTGAAGTCACATCAAGCTTCTTGAAGTGAAACCTTGCAGAAACACAGGCATTACCTGATAGTAAAGAGGAAAACATATATTTAACCACAACCATGCATAAAATCCTTGAACTCTAGACATTTGACTGACATCAAAAGGGAAATACATAGTCTCCTTTCATGGGAGACTTCTTCCATGCTACTAGTGGAAAAACTTCCATTAACTTCTATCAAATATATAACAGTGCCACAGTCTAGAAATATGAACATTTTTCTGGAGTGTGAATGGTAATTCTACATTAAGGACCAATGTAATCTAGAAAATGTCACAGATTTCTCCTTCAAATGAATTTGTGTTTCTTCATTTTTTATTAGAGTCCAATAAGATTATCTTGTTCCTTTAAAGTACTATGAATTTTCTGCTTGTTTTTACAGTGCTCTTCCCATTTCACAACTCTTCATTTACTTTCTAATGAGATGTCTAAATTATGACTGGAGATGATACTATGAAATGAGTAGGAGAGAACTGTAAACTCCATCTAGCATGACAATGAGGATTTGTGTTGTTTCTTCTACTTAAAGTATGAAATAAAAAAAAATATACACCTAAGTCTCTTGTGCTCTAAAATGGAGGATAATCATTGATCTCTCCTCCAAGCCACCACACACTTTCATAACAATAGCAGATGCTTTCCTCAGGACTGGGGAAAAAAACACAAGAGTTGGAGGTTTCTGATAGAGTAAAAGCATATGCGCAACCTGCAATATATTTCAAAGTATATTTTCGTAAATTTTTATTAGGAAAAAATTCAACTCCATGTTTCTCTGTTATGATAGATACCCTCCTGAAGTGAATCATTGAAAGGTAAAAACAGAGTGGATCTGAAAGCCTATGTATGATCTCGGGAGCATGACTGAGCATGAGTACTCTAGACTTCTCTTAAACATCTCCAGAAAAGAAGTATCCACAGATGTCACAAGTAATATTTTCCTATGTGTTGCTGTCGTTATGTTTGCAACTTTTCAGTACCATGTTGCCAGAAATATTTTCTCCTGGAAATCACAGCAACTGACTTCTTGTTCTTCTTCCCCTTAGAGACACAGAAAGCAAACAACCACAGTCTCTTTTACAGAAGTCTTACACATATTGCAAAACTTTTATGCATCCTCCTTCATTTCCCCCTGTTCCAAACCAAACTAGCTCAAATCTGTCCATTTTTCTTCTCACAAGCTTTATTTCCTAAAGCTCTGCTTTATTTTTGCTTCTCCCTGCTGCAATCATGCCTTTCCTGCCCAGTGTTGGAAGTGTTGTCCAGCCCCGGCTCACCATCAGCAAAGAGCAGAATCATCACTTTCTATGTTTTGGTTAAAAAAACCACTGTGCAGAACTATAATGATGGTTGGACTGCAGCCACATGGAGGAGGAATAAAGGAAGCCCTTAGGAGTATTCTGAAGAGACCAAGGTAGTTTTGGGCATACATGAGTTCACTCTGCCTGTACTTTAAGCTGGGCAGGCTGGAGCCATAGCAACCTAAGAGCCATTTTCCCCCATGGAAAAATTCTAACATAAAATCTGGAGTACTATCTCCAGTTTTGGGGTCCCCAGCACAAGATAGGTCTTGACATACCAGAGCAAGGTCATTGCAAGGCCACCAGTGGAGCACAGGATATATGAGAAGGGACTGAGAGAACTGGGTTTATTCAGTTTCAAGAAGACAAGCCCAGTCTTCTTTACAAACGTGCCTTCACCCAGGCACTACTGTCCCTAGTCATTTTTGGTTTTCATCAGTCTAATCCACAGCGTTTCTTTCAGAAGGTAACTGGGAGATCAGCAACCCATATCGGCTGGCTTAATGTAATGTCTTGCCACCATCAACAGAGTGAATAGAGGACTTGGAACACTGAAGGATACTCATAGTCCTTGTGAATGAAGCAAAAAAACTATCAAAACTGAATGATTTGGGACTTTTTGGATTATTTTTTATGTCAGAGGAAATCATAGGAAACTGTGGTTCTTTTTTATGGAAAAAATTACTCAGTCGTAAAATTTTGTAGAGCTCTTCTGAAAGAAACATTTCTATTCCCACCTGCACATGCAGGACATGCAGGAAGAGAGCAGGCAGAGGCACAGCACCCGTGAGATGGTCTGGCTCCTTCACTGCTCCTTATGGCATAATCACCTGTAATTACTTCAAATGGTTAAGTAATTCCAGTTAGAGTAGCAGCTGCTGTACATCCCTAGAAACTACTGCAATGGTAAGCTCAGGTTCTTTTTATTAAGTGGAATGAGCACAAGCAGATTGCTCAAGTCATTAGTTTGGTTACTCTGGAGTTCCTTCATATATTAGACTGTAATAGTTCCTTTGTTTAAATATAACAGCACGCACATCCACCAGATCTCACAGACAATACTTTGTAAGCTCCTACACTAGAGCTGAGAAGGCCCAGTTTCCATAATAATTATCCAGAATTAGCCCTGTGCTAGCAAACTGTCCCTATTCACCAATAAAAATTATGTATAAACATAACACATTGTTTTACTGATCTACATTCCTGACAGACTGAATGAGAACATGCCATCAATATATCTAAAGTAGACTATTCATTAAGTATAAAACTGTTCAAACATTATAGAAGATGACATTAATCTTTGTTAAAAGTAGACTCAAAGCTTTCTTCAACAGTCCTTTATTTTTCAGACAACAGTTAATTCCAGACATTTTAATCCTGATTTCAAATATGCACTCTCACCACTGCCATAAACACGTAAATAGACAGACAAGTGCTCACAAATTGATCAAGACATATAAAACAAGATGTAAGTAAGTGCCTGGATCTAAGCATAGTTAGTCACAGAATCTGCATTTTATGTACATGTTTAGTTATGTACAGCTGGTTTGAAATGAATAGAGGAAACACTTCTAGAATGCTGTTACAGACAAGTATAAGCATTTTTCTAAAGGTATATTTATCAATATACAGAAGTGCGTGTTGCTGGCTGAATCTCCCCTTCTGCAGGTTCCTTTAGGTTTCTGCCTTCATGTTGCTCTTTGGCTTCCTCCCTTCTGCAAAAATAACAGCAAAGAAATCATAGGAGGCAAAACCAGAGAATGTCTTGAGCTGAGCAATGGTCTATCCTTCTCTTCTCCTGCACTCAGACTGTCCAGGCAGGTGTGTTGTTCAGCTTCTTTATTATGGTCCTTTCTTGTTTCCTTGATTCCACAGATTTGGACAAAAAGTGCCCTCCAAGGGAGGCTCTCCAAAGACAGCTATGCAAAAGAGGTTCTTTTTTTTCCCTGCTGTTTCACGGATATGACAGACAGCAAACACAAGAATATTCACTAAAAATTAAAGTTGGTGCTTTAGCGTTCCTGACAGATTTATTTTCTCTCAGGGAGATGAAAGAACTAAATGTCTTTCCAAACTCTTGCCAAGGCCTTTATACCCATGACTATGCCTTCCAAATTAGTTTGGGTTGCTTGCAAATAACTAAAGAATCATTAAAGAGACAAGGTTCATAGTTTAGCTTTTTATTGCTTGTTTTTAGGGAAGGCGACATAATCTGTCTCCTCCAGCCCTTCCTCCCACCCCAGCTTTTGCAGGCAAGCAGGGCCATTCTACTCAGCACAGATATGTCTGTTTTAGAAAAATGAACAGTGTTAATATCCACCAGTCATGTGGTCTCTCTGAGACATATTCAGATGCTACGCTCACCAGAGCTGACATCTCTGCCTTGGTTGGGTCTCATGCAGGTGGCCAGCAATTGCCATCTTTGTGGCATGCCATCTGATTACTGTAAAGCACAAATGCTGTGTAATTCCATGTGTAAGGTGGAGTGGAATCTGCAGTTCTCGATCTCCTCCCTTGCATCTTTTCTCAAGGCCATCTCCACCCCTCCCTCACCTATCTACCAGCTTAATGACAATACTGTATCATCAAGGTTTTTGACTAATTTAGATAACATTTACAGCTACCCTCTTATATCACTGCCCCTTTGGTATAGAAAGGAGCTCTCTCTCAGTGTGAAAAAGTGGAAAGAAAAACATATTCCTATGGAAGTTATTGTGACTAAAACTGGGCAAAGTATTAAACAAAGACTCCAAGTGAATGACATTTAGTGAAGGGCATGTTTCTGTTCTCAGGGGGAAAATATTGTTCTCATGACAGATGATTAGAAACAAAGTTCTTTATAGATGCTCTGGGAGGGACAGTGTATTTTCACACATGCTTTTCTACTTTGCACCCAGGACATAATAAATAATTTTTACATTATTTACAGACTTACAAGCTCTGTTTCTCTTTAGAATAATGATTTAATTAACTCATTTTGCATCTCTTTAAGAGCTAGACCAGCCATTTTGGGCAAAATAAGGGAGAAAAAATTAACCTGTGCATTCCTGAAGAAGAAGAAAGGCCATTGTTCCAAACAGAGGAACAAAGAGATGACATATATTGAGTGTTTTCACTGCTTATGTCAGGGTTCACCCATTATTAGGTGATTTCAGATGAATCAGATATTACATTGGAAAAATTTCATCATGCATTCTGCATTCATTTGGCCGCAGTAGAATTGCTTGAGGACCATACTGTCACTTCCAGAGAGGAAGCTTGAACTTCTCTGTTTTAACGTAACACTGCCAGCAGCTTCCAGCTCAGTGACTAAAGCAAGTAGTGAGAGTTACTGAAATGGTTCTGAAGAAATCAAAAAAGCTGCAACAGTTTATCAGCACAATCTTCCTCTATTTAACATAAATCTTCTGTGGAGGGTTTACTTGTGACATGCTCCAGAGGGTGCATGAGTCATAGAGGAAGTGCATTTGGTTGACATTTTCCATCTGCTGGCAGTGGGTTGCAGCCCCCAAATGCCAAAACCAAAACACAAATTAAAGATATAGACATGGGGATTCCTACTCCTAGCATAAAATTAGACTCAGAGCAGAACTCCTCATAAGCTGAATTAAAAAATTGTTTGTTATGATCTTTGAAGGGGTAGGGGGATGTGATTTGATTTTAAATGGGGTCAGACATTTGCACCCCTCCCTGCCTTCAGTGGGCATGTGGACCCTCAGCACCTACTGGGATGAGACCCTTCAGCTGTTATGCAAAGAGAGTGAAGAATATGAAGATGATGAACGTTGACATCTCTAATCTTTGTGGGGAAAAATAGCTCACGATCACAGCTAGTTAAGCTACAGAATGACCGAATGATTAATCAGCAGAAATGTGGGCTGTGCTGTTGCTGCATCAAAGCATGCAAGGCCAAACAAGCTCTCAGCTGGAGTACAGATGCCAAAAGCAAGCTGACAGCCAAAAGCCATGTGTTTTTGGAACACGTCCCTGGAGAATGGGAAGGAGGAGAGATTTTCCCATGCTGATTTGTCTCTTCTACTACTCTCATTCTCTCTCTGGAGTTGATCCACTACTGATGAAGTCCAAATTTGTAATTGGGACCTAAAATGGAAATCTATTATTTTCTGGCTCATGAAGGACAATACAAATCATGAGCAGCCAGTTTCTCCAGGAGAATGCTGTAGTAAACAGTGTCAAAGGCTTTACTACAGTCCAGGTAAACAACGTCCTCAGCCTTTTTTTTCATCCACTAAGCGGGTCATTTTGTCATAGGAGAACATCAGGTTAGGTAAGGTTAATCAAAATGGACAGAATTGTAGAGCTGAAAGGCTTTTAGAAAGGTAAAGTGTTTATAGATTAGAAATTCTAACAGCAATATTCATTGTCTCGAACTAGTGTAACATCAAAATAACTTTAAAGATCTGTCTAGGTATGTTTTAGGAATTAATTGAGATTAATTTATTATAATCCCATAAGAGCAATTCTGACCAAGAAAAGAACTAAGAATGATGGTTTTTTAATGAAACTCAAGTTTCTGAGTTTTAGAAGAGAATAAGCAAACAACATTGTCTGATGTTACAGATGAGGCTGTGGAGAAGTTGGAGGGGAGTCTTCTCCAAATCTATTAACATGAAAATGGTGAAGGTACAGAATAGAAAAAGCAAACAAAGTGAAATCTGAGGACATGTAAAGCAAGCCACCCCACTGTGGGGAATCCTCCCCACAAGGCCATTATTTGGACCTCTGCTGGTTTTAATCTATATAAATGACTGAGACAGATGGAAAACAGTATGTAAGCCACATTCACTGATTACATCAAGTGAGCGAGCAGAAAAAGGAACCAGGTTTCCTCTGAAATCAGGCTGCTATGCAGTAAATAAAACTCAGCATTGACAAACATAAACGAGTACATGCCATATGCAGCAGTAAACAGCACAGATGATGAAATAAAACAAAACAAGAAAAAAACAAAAAAAAACAACTGGAAGGGACCTCAGGGAGAAACAGGATTTCTCTCAAAAACACCTTTTTTGATGGGTATAGAGAACTTCTTTTCCTTCCAACCCTGTGTATCCTGACAGCAAGGAACCCATCCAGAAAGCTGGAGTGCTATGTTTCTCTGTGTCCTCCCATGTATTCATCATCACTTCACTGTTAAAAACATAAAATCACCCAAGTGCACTCTTGCATCATTTAAAATATTCAGGATATCTGTTGTCCCTGCAGTGCCAAGTCCTATAGCTGTTTCATAGAACCTAACAATAGATCTCAGCCAAAATCAACAAGAAAAGAAAAAAGCTTGTTATCTTATATAGTCTCCCTGAGGCATCAGCCTAAATTGTGACAAAAGTGAAGCAGCATTTTTACAAATCTCCCAAAGAAAGGCTAGATGTCTAGCACCTTCCTAAGGAAGACACGATTAAATAATTCTGGAATTATTTGGAAGATTCTGTGTTGTTTCCTAAGGGTGACCAGATTTTGAATGCACATGCTCTGAAGTGAAACTACTTGACTATTGTTATAATCTGTCTCATTGACTATGTGCTCACTTCTTGCAAACATCATCTTTGTCTCTGAAGAATGCCCATAAGCATTCATTAAAAACTAGAGGCAGAGATGGACTAGTTTAAGAGCCCATAACAGCTCTCCTCACTGGACAAGGTGTGAGTTAGGCAGGAGAAGTGGTCTCCCCTCCATTTGGTTTCATGGACATGCACCTTAAGTGACCTTGGTAAGGCTGGACCCAAAAAACACATCTGGAAGTTTAGGTAGACTTAAAGGCTAGAGTTAAAGAGTTGAGATTTCTCCAGGTGTGACCATGATCTCATGCAGATAACCTGGATTTGTGAGGCTGTGGGCAGTCTCACAGAGTAGAGACATAACATATGTAAACCCCAAATTAAGCCTGTGGTTAGACACGAGACAGTGCTGCTCAACCACTCTGTGCTGCATGTTTCCATTTACCCACCACCCACTTCCAGATTCCAGCATGAGAGTTTGTGTCACCACTTGTTGACCCAGATCCTCTGTAAAACCTTCCTCCCAACGTGCCCTTTCCACCCACCCCACCCCACCCTGAAACCCCTCACAAGTCAGATTCACTGCATGACCCTCCAACTGCCTACACAAGCACAGTGCAGAGGATGGCCAGGGCTGGAGCACAGGGTGCTGGGAGAGGGCAGGCAGGCAACCAAGTCAGTCGTTTAAACTAGCATTGCTGAAGAAATGTTACTTAGTTAACAGATGCCGAAAGCCTCCTGGGGAACAGCCAGACCTTTCTCTTGAATGCTTATCACAAGAAATCTGAGGAGCTGAAAACAGCTATGACCAGCAATAAAGCTTTTTTACTGAGCAGGACATTTGGGTAACTTATTATTCTTGCAAAGCCTTCTTACGCTTTTAGAAGTTCAGGAACTGAGCTCTGTAGATGCTCGGTACAGCCTGCTTAAAAATTACGTGGGAAGGAGACTGGTTTGCTGGTGATTTTGCAGTCTGTGGCACTAGAAGTATGAGGTAATAAATCACCAGGGCAGATTTGGAGAGAAGGAGCCTTCATCTGCAGTATGTTCTCCATGTAAACTCTTACAAACCTAAACTGGGATACAGAATACAGGGGGTGTAAAGTCTGCCACAGGAGGGGAATGAGGGAGAAGGCAATTTCACTGTGTCTTTCTCTGTCCTTTTCTACCAGACTACAATGCAAGACAACAGAACCAAAGAAAAGATGAAGCTGTGACAGGCAGGGCTGTAGGACTAGCACAGCCCATGCCACCCTGTGCAGAGCAACACAGATGAGCAATCTGGGGAGGGGGTGATGGAAGTTAAGGGAAATTAAAGGAAAACAAATGCAGAACAGATGTCAGAAAGCACATTTTCCTTCAGAGAATAATAAATGAATGTGGTGGCCTTCCAGACAAGGTTACTAGGGCAGGAATAACAAGGTCATTTCATAAACAATTAGCTGCTCTTCAGGGCGAAAGTGAAATGCTAGCAGTGACCAAGTTGGACAGCTGACACAGGAACAAAGGATGTATTCTTTCCTTTCCTTTGCACCAGGGACATTCCTCTTTTAACACTCGTGTTTTCACAGTTACTGTTTCCTTCCAAGAATTCCCTGATAAACCTCAATCCCTCTGTTCACTAAGGCCATCAGGAAGAAGCTGGTTAGTGTCGGCTCTGACACGTAGAGGTAGGGGGGTTGGGGTGTGTGCAGGCATGCGTGCACAACCCAAAATGTATGTGTGTGCCATGAACTCTTCTCTGTTAGGAACAGAAGACCACCAACATATTTGACCCATGGGCAGTGGATAACCAGCTTCCAGTTGGAAATAACAAAGTTGCTTTTGATCCTGGACTACAATTGAAAAGGCATTAAGTGCTTACTTAAACAGTGCTTACTTAACTTACTTAAAACAGCCTCTCAAGCTGTAATAAGGCCTTATGGACACTTCTGGCAAACTTCTGTATTATTAAAATTCCTTCAGGAAAACACTTAGGTTCAGGTACCTAGAAATCCATCTAGCTCTCAGTTGTGTCACTCAATAGCTGACCTACAACTGTGGCTTATTTTGGTAATTTACTTGTGTTACTTACTAAACAATGCTTTCACTGATGATGCTCAGACAGGGAGGAGAAGCATGAAATTGTAAAGGATACAGAAAGAAAACACCAAAGTGTTTCCTCTTTCTTCTTTCCTAAGAATGTCACCAGTATATTCTCACAAGCTCATTATTCTGATTACAGCTAAGCATGGCTGTGAGAACTTGCCTCTTCTGCAAAAAACACAGCTAAAATATCTGTGAGTTCCGATACCAACTACACATTTCATACAGTGTGACAGCAAAAGTTTAAAGCCAAGAGGATTTACAAGGAAACTAAGGGATAAGACTAAGGGATAAGACTAAGGGAGGATTCATATTATCATAGTCTTGCTATGGATGCTCACTCTTCTATGACCATCTTAAGACCTTTTGGGATGTGTGTACTGAATGTCAATAGACCTTTTGCTTCTTCTATCCATCTGACAGACAACATGGATTACTGGTATGAACATTAGGAATGTGAATCTTATACCATCACACAACTGCAACCTGAGCTATCCAGAAGCTTCACCTATTGCAAGAGTGGTCTTCCTTCCAAATTATCTGAACAGTGAATTCCCACAGCCTCTCAAAAATTCTCCAAGACCCCTTCAGCTGCTGCATTTGGTGTAGAGCTTATTATAGGAGACTTAATCAGTTAGCTAGAAGTCACTCTGAATTAAAACCTATTGCTGGAGGAGCTCAAAAAGTGAAAAGTTTTCTCATTCAAAGGAAGCAAAAATTTCTTTAATTGTTTTAGACCTTCAAATTTTTTTCTGAATATTGGTAATTCTAATAAAGCAGCTTTCTGAAATAGAACCATTCCCCAATAACTGTTACTAAGCAGTAAAGTCAACTGTATTGAAAGTCTTGAGACTGCAAGCAGCACCATGCCTCTGACTGGCATGTTACTTTCACAGTGCAGTATTGACACTGCCACGTATTAGCTGCTACAGTCCATGGATACACAATTCACCAAGACCTGCAATGGGAATCTAAAAAACATTCTAGATGCACTGTCCTGAGAGAGATGCTCCAAAATATTCTAAAAATGGCTAATTCCATGGAAGATCAGTGACTGGATCCTTTTTGTGCTGGCTACATGGACAGATTCTCAAGAAACCATCTAGATATCCAGATTACTATGCATGCCAAAAGTAGGAGATAAAATCTAGGAAGGCACAGGTTTATATTCTTGAAATTAGATGTATAACATTTCAGGCAGAAACTTCCCCAGGAAGATATAGTAATAGTGCATAGAGATACATTGGTCCCGTTTCATTCTTGAGAGGGCCCACATTTTCCCTTGTCTTTCTTTTATCAGCAACATACCTATAGAAGCTCTTCTTGTTGCCCTTTATGTTCCTGGCCAGATTTAATTCTACCAGGGCTTTAGCTTTCCTGACCTGGCTACTCTGACAATTTCTCTGTATTCCCCCCAGGCTTCTTGACCTTGTTTCCACTCTCTATAGGCTTCCTTTTGTTATTTGAGTTTGTCCAGGAGTTCCTTGTTCATCCATGCAGGCCTCCTGTCATTTTTGCCTGCCTTCCTCTTTGTTGGGATGCATCACCCCTGAGCCTGGAGGAGGTGATCCTTGAATATTAACCAGCTTCCTTGGGCCCCTCTTCCCTCCAGGGCTTTATGGCATCGTACTCTACCAAGGAGATCCCTGAAATGGCCAAAGTCCACTCTCCTGAGGTCTAGAGTAGTGAGTTTGCTCTGTGCCCTCCTCACTGCCTTGAGGATCTTGAACATTGCAGCCCAGGCTGCCCTTGAGCTTCATTTCATTATGCATTATCTCTTTCTGCTCTCTTTAGTCGAGCCCAGTAACCTATGTTTTTGCAAGCATAAATTGTTTTGAATTTTTGTATGCTGGATAATGCTAGTAATGATTCAAAATGAAAAAAAAATCTTCTTTGGGATAGTATCAGGTGGAAACTAAGGTTGTCTTCCACACAAAACTTTAGAACAGCTATAAATAATTGTTCTGAGGAAAACTGTTGTATAATATTTGAAATTGGAGTATTTTTCCATGTTTCTAAATAACATTAAGTGCATGGCAGTATTTACTAAGTTGTTTCCCAATTTTTCTTATTCTCCACAAGCGACTCAAATTAAAAAAAAAAAAACTAAATTAAAAAAGTCTGCTACTTTTCATGAAAATCTCATTGTAATTTTTCATATGATTTCCATACAATCTCATTCATCTCCAACAACATTTTAAGTCTGTGCAATATCTGTACTGGCCACATCAATATTTGGGTTGCATTCTCTTTAATCCCTCTTATCCCCCTTATCCCCCCTCATTTACATTCTCATTGTACACAAAAATACTCCATAAACTTTTAAACCTCAGAAGTCTACAGATTTAAAGGCCTCACTGAAAAATTGATTCTGAAATGAAAATTACCATCAACCACAGTTGTAGGCAGAGACCCTGAACACTACTCACTTTGGCTCTCTGGTTTGAACGTATAATCAAACACGCTTTGGTGCAATATTAAATTGTTGTCACATGAGCAAAATCAATAACAAGCAAATCTGTTTTAGTAAAACTCTGCTGAGTGAAAGCAGAATTATCTAGGGTTAAGACTTGATAAAATACTGAAATGTACTTAATGCTGATTTGAGGCTATAAATTTATAATAACTGATTTCTGGCACACATGCAGAAATGGCATTGAGAACAGCTTTCCTGGAATATTTTAGAAGTTACGTTTCTGGTAGCTGAAAAAAAGTTCAAGCATTTGTAAAATCCTCGGTTTCAGACATGAGTTAAAGTTTACAGAGCTGAGAGGTGCCTCTTTTTCTTGTCTTGTTCATTCATTACTGCTGTAACCCTAAAACTCAGAGGGTTTTTATCTGAAGACAAACAAGAAGTGAAGTCTTGTATGCACCACTATTGTCATGCAATAATAAATCTCTGTCTGGTTGCCTAACACCAGCTTTTCACAGTATTCTGTGAAGTGAGAGAGGTTAAATCTTTATCTTTCTTATTTTACTGCTCAGCATAACCTGAAAAGGATGCCTTTAGTTCAGCAATTTCATCCAAGTCTTTCCCATCCTTTTCTCACTCTTAGCCAATTACCACCAGTGGGACAGGTATGTGCTATTTTAGTTTCTCTCCCACAGATGGTGTATAGCAGGCCTGACCGCAAGCTACACGAGGATAGCTGGAGCTGTGTGGCAGATGGTAGTAGGTAGGGATGTGATGAACCAGCTGGCACCTCTCTAAGGAAATCCAGTCAGGTGGGCATCCAGTACTTATCTCCCTTCATTGGCTATGTATACAAGTGCAGATCCACCCCACCAAACAGTTGCATAAGAGACCTCGGAACAAAACGTAGCATCTTTGACCAAAGTAAACTCTCTTAGGGTTGACAGATTACCACCCAGACTGAGAAATTATAGCTTTCACTTGCGTCGGGTAGGAATTTGGACCCTTACTTGGCCTTCGACAGCCCAAAA
Source organism: Syrrhaptes paradoxus (assembly GCA_013400615.1). Classification (NCBI taxonomy): domain Eukaryota; kingdom Metazoa; phylum Chordata; class Aves; order Pterocliformes; family Pteroclidae; genus Syrrhaptes; species Syrrhaptes paradoxus. Next base: position 11,362 of record VZTO01017313.1, on the reverse strand, counting down.
TGTTAAGGAGGTGAGCAAGAACTGACAATGCAGAGCAATCACAAAAACATCATCATTTTTATTAATTCAAAGTTAGGATAATTTTTACTCTGTGTTACATAAAATATCACTATGACATGCAAGTCACTAATGACTTTTATTCAAAACCCAAATATGGGCTTTTGGAAAAATAATTTCTTTTTCATTTAGCCAGGGACAAGTATGGAGGTTTTTCATGAGCATGCAAGTGTCTCAAATTAAGTTGTGCTTGCAATACTTTAAATCTGAAGTGCTTTCCACGATCATGATTTACAACAGTGTATTCTCCTTGACAATAAGATGAAAGATAAGGTTTAGCAACCAAGGCCACGAAGCTACATTAAAACTTAGTGTTGGTGTTTGACATTATTTTTTTAGCAAAATATCATAATAGATTTGTTCACATATGCAATTTCCATGACTTAGTGTCCTTACATTTATCTCAGAGTAGTTTTCTCCTCTTTCTCCACTGTGTCTATTTTCTAAACTAAATAAGAGAAAGATCCCAGGCAATGTCACCCTGGTTTAGGATCTGGTCCAGAATCAGTGAAGTGTAATAAATCTGATCATGATGTTAAGCTATTTCATTTCAGAAAGATCTCTGTATCTGGAAGTGATTTAATGGACTATGTCAGTCAAAATGTGATTGGAGGAGCAACCACATTTATATATGAACGGGCTTCATTATTGCTGAAATAGAACCAGTCTTTCTTAAACTCGTACTGAACGACAATAAGACCCCAAATACATCAAAGCTTTCTATGATTTACACTGAAAAGCCACAACTTTGCAGCAAAATAACATTGGTCATAATAAAAAAATTAATCAAATATTTTTCATATTGCCCAGTGTAGCAAATTTTACTAAATATCTTCCTACTAGTTGACTATATAAAATGTACACTTTTGCATCTGGTGTGTGCAGTTTAACCATTTCCCCATCCTCTGTGTGACCTGGATAAAAAAATTAAGCAGGAAAGTTTTCAGAAACACAATGTATAAAATTAAATTTAAGTTGCCTTTTCAGTCCTTGGAAAATCTGAAGGAATATTTCATAATATACTGGAAGCACATTAGGTACCATAACAACTCAACTCCAGTTTCTCAGGTTTGGGAATACACTGGATGATCTCAAAGGTCAAAAATCTAATAAGACTATCATGCCCATATTATGTTTTCCTGAATGGAAATCCTAAAAAAATATCCATGGCTTTTACCTTTTGTGAAATGAATCAATAAAGAACAGATATTTCCCTTTTATTCTAACATATGAACTGGAGGACCTCAAATCAAACTAGCCAGTTGTAGATATTAAACAGGATCCTGTGGGTGCTAAAAGTTTGCACAGATCTAAAAAGTAATTACACTGATTCGCAGGACAAAGATCTATTGAACAATACTAAATATGATGTCAGGCTCAGAAAGTCCCTAAGACTTAAATTGTCAGAGGCTGGGAAAGTACCATGGAAATAAGAGTGTATGTAGCCCCACTTCCTATATTGTTCCTTAGGTAACTGGTTTTGGCACAGTCAGGGCCAAGGCACTGGAGCATGTGGTATAAATTATACAAGCACTTCTCCCCACAATAACTACTTTCAAACTATATCTGTCTTGGCATTACAGCTACCCCAGCAATACCCCAGCAACACTTTTCATGTGTGGCCTAGACCTGCGAGAACACTGTGGCCTCCAAGAGACCTTGGACCATGTAGACTTCAGTTTGTGAGCCAGGAAGGCACCTTGTTTTATCTGTCCCTCTATCCTAAGGCAAGATGGGTGACATATCAATAAATTTTCACAAACTAAGTGCAAAACTCTTGTGTTGCACTGTTTGTGTTGATTCTGTTGATCACCTTCTTCATTGTCTGGAAAAGAGTGGATGCCTGAAATAGCTTCTTCTGAGATTTTCTTACCAAACTGAAATGCCAAAAGGAGGAACCCACTCATATTTTGTTCCCCTCACAGTCGACAGAGAGAGACCCTAACCTCCACAAGGTGATCGATTCTCTCTAACTTTTCAGGAGTCACTTATTGTTTATTAGCTGTATTCAATGCTTGAATCTCTCTGTCCTTCTCACTCTTCTTTCATGGACTCTAATACAAATTCTGATACAACTGGATTGCAATACCCCTGTAATATGATCCCCAGCCTCCTCTCTAAATAAATATTAATTTTTCCCCCCTTTCTTCTTGAGGATAATAGGGCCTTGTGTGAAAAACCTAAACTCTTCCTGCCTTTTTGGTCCCTGACCATTTGCCTCTGACCTGCAGTTTTGACAGCTTTTTCAGATCTCTCACATGGTGTTACTTCTGTCCTACTGACTACTTAATTGGGCCAAGATGCCAAGCTGCTCTTTCAGCCTCTGATGGCTGTTAGCCCAGTAGCAAAATCAAAGCTCTTACAGAAAGCAATACTCGTTTGCCAGTACAGTTACACTCAGTAATCAGCAACAAAACTGTCAGTCTTGCAATTCTTCTACTGTTAGCCCCTCTCAACTATACAAGTATCTCACGTCCTGATTGGTCTAAACCTGCTAAGTACCAGGGCCTGGCCCATGCTCTCAGAGGTACATCATTTCAGAGAAGGAAACACGCCAGAAGGCTGTGCTTCCATCCAGCGAGACCTAGACAGGCTGGAGATTTGGACGGGGAAAAATTTAATGCAATTTAACAAGAGCAAGTGTAGAGTCTTGCATCTGGGCAAGAACAACACCAGGTTCCAGTATAAGTTGGGTACTGACCTCTTGGAGAGTAGTGTAGGGGAGAGGGACCTGGGGGTCCTGGTGGACAGCAGGATGACCATGAGCCAGCACTGTGCCCTCGTGGCCAAGAAGGCCAATGGCATCCTGGGGTGTATCAGAAGGGGGGTGGTCAGTAGGTCAAGAGAGGTTCTCCTCCCCCTCTACTCTGCCCTGGTGAGACCGCATCTGGAATATTGTGTCCAGTTCTGGGCCCCTCAGTTCAAGAAGGACAGGGAACTGCTGGAGAGAGTCCAGCGCAGAGCCACAAAGATGATGAAGGGAATGGAGCATCTCCCTTATGAGGAAAGGCTGAGGGAGCTGGGTCTCTTTAGCTTGGAAAAGAGGAGACTGAGGGGTGACCTAATTAATGTTTATAAATATGTGAAGGGTGAGTGTCAGGAGGATGGAGCCAGGCTCTTCTCTGTGACATCCAGTGATAGGACAAGGGGCAATGGGTTCAAGCTGGAACATAGGAGGTTCCACTTGAATATGAGAAAAAACTTCTTTACAGTGAGGGTGACAGGGCACTGGAACAGGCTGCCCAGAGAGGTGGTGGAGTCTCCTTCTTTGGAGACATTCAAAGCCCGCCTGGATGCGTTCCTGTGTGATCTGATCTAGGTGTTCCTGCTCCGGCAGGGGGATTGGACTAGATGATCTTTCAAGGTCCCTTCCAATCCCTAACATTCTGTGATTCTGTGATTCTTACCTTCCAACTCCAGCTATGCAGACAAACCTAACTTGTAATTGCTTTACGACACACTTTATGGTACACACAAATAATAATATAAAATGGATGTAATTTCAACTAATATGAAACATCATATCCTGAGCAGTAAGACTGTCCCCAAAGACTGATTTCTCTATTGGCAGGGTAAGGTTCAGTGAGAAAAAAATGCCAGAGGAGAGGGAAATGTGTACACCACATCTACGTCAACCATTGAGCAACCTCATCAATAACAGTTCTTGGTTTTGAAGTTACCTTAAACTACTGAACAGCAGAGCTGATTATCGAGTATTTTCTTCCCAGAAAGAGAGAGAGAATTATTGCTGAAGGAAGACTTCACATACAAATTACAGCCAACTTTGAGGGAAGGGCAGCAGGCCATTACTCTGTGCTGGGAGCATCCTGGATTTATACTGTTTCTCCTTAACTTCCCATAGGTTTATTTTTTCAGGGGGAGTTAAAGCAGTAGGAAGGGAAGGGCTCTTTCTCCTTCATTTGCTGGCACAAGAGAAGGTCACTATGGCTCTGTAGAATCACTTCTCTGCTTGAGAGAGCCAAGAGAACATGCAAAGCTGCTAGCTGCTTTCTGCAGATCCTCATGCCAAGCGATAATTTTACAGTAAAAGAGAGTTGGGTGTTCTGTCTTGTTGCTTGTTCTGGATTGCCTCCTTTGCTTTTTCTCTGCCCATTTCTCCATCCTGTCCAGGACCCCCTGAATGGCAGCACTGCTGTATCATCAGCAAACTTTCTGAGGGTGCACTTTGCCACATCATCCAAGTCATTAATAAACATGTTAAAGAGTACTGGCCTCAGTATCAACCCCTGGAATACACCACTAGTGACTGGCCTCCAGCTGGACTTTGTGTTATTGGACACAACTTTCTGTGCCTGACCACTCAACCCGTTTTCCACTTTTTCACTTTCTCTATGGGGATATTGTGGAGGATAGCATCAGAAACCCTGCTAAAGAGTCAGGTAAACAACATCCACTGCTCTGTCTGTACCCACTAAGAAAGTCATCTCGTTACAGGAGGTGATTAGGCAGGTCAAATATTTTCCCTTGATAAATACCTGTTGACTACTCCCAATCACTTCTTTCTCTTTTATATGTTTGGAAACATTTTCTCAGATTAATTGTTCCACCACCTTCCCAGGGATCAAGGTGAGGCTGACCAGCCTATATTTCCCTGGATCCTCCTTCTTGCCCTTCTTGAAGGTAGGAATGACATTTGCTTTCTTCCAGTCCTCAGGAATCTCTTTCTGTTGCCATGACCTTTCAAATGTAATTGAGAGTGGCTTTGCAATTATATTGACCAGCTCCCTCAGCACTTGTGGATGCAATGCATCAGGTCCCACAGACTGATGTATGACCAATTTCTATAAATGTTCCCTAAGATGATCCTCCTCCACTGAGGGTGTCTTCCTTGCTGCAGAGCTTTTGCAATCCCCAGAGGCCTAGGATTCCTGAAGGACAGTCTTTCCAGTAAAGACCGAGGCAGAGAGGAGACTGAGTAGCTTGGCCTTTTCTGTGTCCTTTGTCATCTGTTCACCTGCCCTGTTCAACAGCACACCCACATTTTCTCTAAGCCCTCTTTTGCTGCTGCTGTACCTGTAGAAACCTTTCTTATTGTCCTTCATGTCCCTTACCATGCTGAAGTCCAGGTGGGCTTTGGATTTTCTGATCCCACACCTGTGTGCTCAGACAGTGTCTTCAGATTCCTCACAGGTCTTGTGTCACTGCTTCCACCTCATGTATGCTGTCTTTTCATGTTTGAGTCTTGTCATGAATGGCTTGTTTCATCTATGTTGGCCTCCTACCACCTTTGCTTGACTTCCTGCACAGTCAGATGAACCTTTCTTGAGCTCGGAGGAGGTGAGCCTTGAAAATCAAGCAGCTCTCCCAAACACCTATTTTCTCCGGGGCTGTATCCCATGAGATTCTTACAAGCAGGTGCCTTGAACAGGCCAATATCTGTTCTCTTGAAGTCCAGGGTTTTGCTATTTAATGCTTCAAAAGAGCATCTGGCATGCTCCTAAAGAATTAATATTTTTTCAATTTCATGTTAAAAGGAATCCAGGCTGTGGTCTCCAGGACTGGTCTGCACTGTGAACCAAGACACAATGGATATAACACACAAGTTGAAGGCAGGGCTGAATCTGATTTTTTTGTCATTCTGGTCAGAGAGGTCAGTGAGTAATACAAGCTCTTTTCCTTGGAGTGCTTCTATTTCTGTTTTTCCATGACTCTTTCATATAAAACAAAATAAAGAAAACAAAACAAAACAAACACCAAAACACAAACAGCCTAGGAATAACAATCAGAAATCAATCTTCTCCTTTGGCATGCCCACTAAGTCACAACATTATATTCCTTCTAAATTACATTAATTATACACAATGGCCAGAAGAACAATTCTGGCTTCTTCATCCCCACTTTAGGCAGGCAGGCCAAATTTAGGACCAATGCATTTCCACATAATTTCCTGACCGCTGGCAAATATAAACCTCTTTAGGTCCCTGCTTCTTGTAAATCCCATTCCTGGGAGTCTATACCTCTTCATTCACTGCATGTAACACAAGAACATGAGTTCCACTTACAGCATCAGATCCCAACACTTAAGCACTGAAGAGAGGTGCTGAGAGAGCAGAAACTGCTGAGAGGTGTCTAAGGCACCTTCTGAAACCGGACTGGATCAGCTAAATACATTTGGTAGTTTGGGCCAAAATAATATGAACATACCGAGTACACATGTCCAAGAGACGGAACTAGGCAGAAAGAAGCTGACTGCTAGGATGGTAAAGCCTTTAGTCGCTTTATTGCAGCCCATTTACACAGCTCTGAATGGGCTCCAGCAGTTTGTAAAAGCTTGTAATCTGTTCATATGATGCTTGGCAAATTTCCAAGCTCTTTCGGCTCAAGACTGTTCAAATTGTCTTGTAATGAGAATGAATAAAAAATGTTTTATTTTCTTGAAAGGTTTCATGAGAAATTTGAAATCTTTTCTGGCCACCTCTTTAAAACACTTATAGATTCACAGAGCCTTACATTACTTATACATAAAATTTAGTGTAGCACTGGCTCCCTTTATCATTAGTCCCATTTGAATGGTAAGGATAATCTCTTCTTACCTAAAGACATAGTAGTGTGTAATAAAGACTGACTTCAAGCAGAGCTGCCTAGTAGAGCTAGTAGGGGGTAAAACTGTTGCAGAAATGTACTGTCTAGGTGACTATTTTGGTCTTCACTAGTTCTCATTTAACATCCTCCCTCCCCCAGAAAAGGAGGGGGAAAGGAAGCTAGAAAGCATACAGCCATCAAGAATGCAGAAGAGTGTTAGTCTTAAAATGAAAGGAAGTGGCTTTTCATCTGAAGAGATTACTTTCATTTTGAAAACTGTCAGCTTCTACAATAGAAAGTTCCTGAAAGTTACTAGAGGAAAATTTAGCATTTCTGAAAGTCTGACTTCTTGCATCTCTGAAATGAAGAGTCAGGGTAAAATGTGGGCTAATAGCCTAAACCCTCCTCTTAAAATTTGTTGTCTAACCCATTCACCCTTGTCTAACTGTCCTGTGCAACAGTGCACTGAATAGGGCATTCATCTGATGGAGAGATCCAGATTCCTGCCATCACTGATGTGATTGCTCCAAATTACTATATGAAAGACAGGACCACCATCAACCATATTTTGAGATAAAAGCAGCCATGAAATTGTTTCTGTGCTGAATTCAATAACATTAGTATGAGCAAGTACAGGTAGTTCAAGATTTAATCATCAACTAAATTTTTATAGCATGGACACAATCTGGCCATTTATTTCCACTCCCCCAAGCTGTCTTGCTACTGTATTACACAGCTGAACCAGGGGATAGACAAGTCACTTATAGATGATACAATGGTCAGTTGTCACTCTGAGTTTCTTTCAGTCTTCATCTTGTCTGAGAACCAACCACTCACATGGGCCAAGCAAGAATCCTTTGTTTTCTCCCCTTGTTGCTGGACAGAGACCATTTGCCCATCTCCACAGACCTCAAGACCCAAAAGGCCTCACTAGGTCAGGGCTGTCTTTCTGACAATACCAACCCGAAGCTGAGAACCGAATTAGTGAGGTAACATCCACATGTAGCATGAGCAGTGTCCTGAGATGAAACAGTTCTCCAGCACTATGATTTAAATCTTTTATACAAAACCAAGAATTAATAGCTTACTTTTAGGTAGAGTCTTATCCATCTATGAAATGGTAGTAGGCTGACTAGGACTAAAGTACCTTTAATTGCTGCAAGCCAAACCAAAAGGCTATGTGCATGGATGCATGGCCTTGTCCCCGACTGAATAGCACTGAAGCCAGCCAAAACTCATTTCGAGTTGAAAACCGTCAGCAGTTGGCCAAGTGATGATGGTCCTTGCTGTCTGTAAAGATAATTCCTGTAGTTCTATCTCACAGTAATTTTCATCCCATTGCATGTGCCTCAAGATAGCGTGAACCAGGAACACTCGTAATATTTATTGATACCATATGTTAATGCATAAGCAGATGACCAAACAAAGATTAATGAGACTCATTAAATATAAAAAAGTGTTGGTCAGAGAGGATTTTTGGCATCTTTCACAAAGAGTTTCTCATGCTTGAAGACTGAGCTTGTCCCATCAAAAAAAATCTACCATATGCAGAGGCACCAGGCATGTTGCATCATATAGTTTCCCCATAGAACAGCCTTTGCTTTATAGGAAGTGCAAGAATCTGTAGAATATGAACAACAAGATGCCAAAAAAAAGAAACAAGATATTAGCCAAGGTCCATCATAGGGATTTCTTCAAACAAATTTCTGATGTGGCCAGAATTGATTTCACACGTTTGATCAGATTAAACAAGAAGGGTATCCATTTTCCTCTAAGAACTCTCAAACCAGGAAGAAATATTTAGCTTCTATAAAACATGCAGTGGAGTTTAAGCTTCTTGACGGCAGTCAGAACTGGAATGAAAACAAGGAGGTTTTGGAAGCACTGAGCAATTCAAAATGCAAGTGCTGCAAAATGTCAGTCAGCATCCATTTCCATTCTGTATCAAAAATTCACACACTTTAGACAGTTCAGAACTTGGAATTCAAAAGGTGAACTCACCACATATAATTAATGGAATAGAATTGCATTACACATGCTATTGTGTATTGTCTCTTGATGACATGGATGTCGATTACAAAAAGAAAGAGCAGCTGCTCTAGCTCTACCTTTAGTCCCATTACGCACTCATAAAATAATTCTTAAAAAAAGTTTAATCACCACTAATCCAAATTTTAAGCTCTGAGAAATCCATTGCAAATTCCTATATAGTGGATGATGTTTTTGTTGTCTTATGGCTTGGTACAGTCTCTGCCTTATCTTCCCATTCAAGCTGAACTCAGTAGTAATGTCTGCATCCCATTCGGAGAGGTGCTCAGGAGGAATAGTGTAGCTTGAATGGGACTTTGAGGATCACCCTGCCCAAGCCATGTTAGGTGTCTGTGTTCAGCAATGGACTCTACATCCAACTCATTCATGTTGGGGTCCTCGTTCTTTGTACAGAACCTTCTAAGGAACCAGTCTTGTCTCTCCTTCCAGGCGAAACGACACGAAGATGGGAGATGTGTTTGCACATTCAACACTTGTTGCAGAAAATGTAGGGAAGGCCCAGAAGATGGCAAGCCATGAAAATTAAAGCCATGTTAGGATAAAATACTTCATTCATTCCATCATTAAAGTTTTCCATGACATAAAATCCCTTGAGCTGAGAGCATAAAGTTTTAAAAACCGAAGGCTCTCACTAGATCAGATGGAAAACTTAACACACCCATCATACAATGCCAGAACATGTAATACTTTCCATGAGAACTTCACATTTTGATACAAAGCCAAAATACCTTAACTGTATGTTCTAAAGCTTCAAAAGTGACTAGTGATATGACAGAGATTTTATTTTCAGAAAATCAGGTCATTCTAAGGGCATATCAGGTTGAACATCCAGAAGCCAACATATTTTAATACTACAGGAACACTTAAAAACCTGCAATTTTGGTTCTAATCTGATACATTTCCTGAGTGTAACCCTATGTCTCTCTATATAATAAAAATTGTGCTTTAAGTTGTTATGCATTCAACTACTCACAGTCAACACCATGTTTTACATATTCTATTTGGCATAAAGATAAGTAAATTGGTGGAAAAAATCAGGGTTCCTTCTGTGCTGTACCCCTCAAAATCTGTCCTCTTTTATCTGAAGAAAGATTAGGTTTTATCTGAAGCAGGATGGTGAGATGCTGATATTTCCATTTAACCCACCCTTTAAAAAAAAAAAAGAGTAACAACTCTAATTTCAAGATTT
>VZTO01017312.1:39550-64886 GCA_013400615.1 Syrrhaptes paradoxus | reverse complement strand
CTCTTCTCCTCCTCCCTAGTCTCTTTCTTTCTGAATTCTTCTTGATTCTCTGTTTTTATGGTGCTTTTTTAACATGTTGCACAGTGCCTTAGGTATCTTAGTTTTTCATATTGCTAAGGGCATTCCACCTTCACTCCTGCAGCCTGCTTCCCACTTGCAGCTCCCTACCCCTTCAGACAAGCTCTCAGGACAGCATATTCCAGAATGCCCATGGCAGTATTTTTATGCCTGTGGTGCTTGTCTTTCCTGTGACACAGCTGTTTGTTATTATTCATCTCCTGGACTTACACTTGCAAACCTTGACACTGATGTTATGTCAGGCTCTTACTCTATCATATTCTTGATACTATAGAGGAAGTAACATTTCCAATCAACTCCTAATATTTCCTGTATGGCTGAAATAGCAAAAAAGAACCCAAAAAAAAAAAAACAACAAAAAAACCCAAAACACTGTGGATCAAGAGATTTCAAGTTTTTCAGAGTATAAAAAAACCTACAAAAGAAGTGGTGTGACTTGGTAATTTGGTAATTTCACAGTNCAGACAGCAGGATGTTGTCCCCACACAGAGATTTTGATACAACCCATAAATATTAATTTTTCCTCTTCAGGGCCAGCTATTACAAAACAAACCAAAAACCAAACCAAGACAGTGCTTGTTCATATATAGGAGGCAGACAAACACACATGAAAGAAACAAAAATCTTAAGTAAGCGATTACTCAGGTACAACATTATTAACACTGCATATGCTTTCCTTACCCTGGACCTCTCCTCCAGTTTTGTCATCATGACGACAGTTGCACCACGTTGTTCCCACATCATTCTCCAGAAGTCACCAAAGGTTTCTGGCAATGCCCCTTGTGTAGCTATATAAGCATTCTGCTTTCTGTATCCATCTATGTAGTTGGCATTGATGTAGTCACTGCCTGGTATACCTGCAAAGAGAGAAGAGTGAAAACATGGGGCAGCATTTCTGTGCTGTCCTGTTGTACAAGGGCTAAAAAATCCTGTGATGAGGCTGGATCAGTGAATCTTAGCTTGCTGCACATCAAGTAGTACATGGGCACTTGCAAACGAGGGTATGTTATTTGTGGAGCTGAGGGGTATGATGGCCTTTCTGGGAATAACCTTTCTTTTGAAACAAAGAACTCAGTCCAATAAGGAAGTATAAAAGAAGCCTGAAAATCAGTAACAGATGGAGAGATCCCGAAGTGGAAAGAGCAGCATTTAAAAGATGGTCTGACACTGCCTGCAGTCACCTACTAGTATGGCAGACTCTGCCTAGGCCAGACAGGGAAGGCTCTCCATCAGATGCCCTAAGCAGGCGTCACATAACACTCTTGTTGACCTCACTGCATTTCTTTTAAATATAGAAAAAGGGCTAATGTTGTCAGACTATTAATGTTACTGCTACATTAATTTTTCCTGTTAAAGGGGAAGCTACCTATGAGTTTTATTTTAACAAAACACATTATGTAAGCCAGGTTTAAGAAACCATGGAACCTGCTATGTGCTGTGTGCATGAAATAAAGACCTCTGCAAGTCTAAATAAAAATTAAATGCATGAAGAGTAAATGGAATCCAAGATCTGTGGGCACATTGGACCTATGCTGTCAATTACTTGAGGCTCAGGTATCTTGGACAAGACTTACAGAGGGACTTTGGGTGTGTCTAGCAGACCCATGTCCATGCTTTGAGCCTCATGGAAGCAAGCCATCTCCCAACTAGAATCTATTTAACTGAGGGTATGCAGTGCCATGTTTGTACTGAGATCTGGACCATAACATGCTGCCTGCCAAGGTCGAATGTGGTATTGAGGGGTATTGGCTGTAGTGAAAATCATATTACTAGTTTGGACAAATAAGGCAGCCAAGCTCACAGAAAGGGGTAAATATGCAAACACAGGTCTCAGTCTTGTTCTTGTTGGATTCAGAAGTCCACTGTCCAGCTTTTAACTCAGACTACGTGCATGTTGGAAGACAAAGCAAGGCAGGCACCAGTTTTGATGTCACTGCTGTTTTTTTAATTGATGACTTGATGAAGAAAATATACTCGTGTTAGTGGGATGGTAAAGCAGTGTCTCCTACATTACTGCAGTGTTGAACATGGAAGTGCTCCTCAGAAGAGGTAGCTGAAATACAGAACTGTGCCTCATAATAAAATGATAAAAAAGGTTTGTTAAAGTAATTAACAGAAGTTACTTCGTTGAGCAGAAATGAATGATTTATGTTTACACAGCCAATCTGCCATGCCCAAGTCTACAATCCCAGGATATTGTGCAGGTTCCACAATCTGTTTCAAAAGAGAGTCAAGGTGATACAAGCTCCCTGGCTTATTCTAAAGTTGTGACTATTTTCACTTCACAAAGCAAAAGAGTTTAATTCCTTTGTCTATGAAACACAATAAATTATTGAATATGTTTAAAGAAGTGTTTCTCAAACTTTGTCAGAAACTGAACTTCTAAATCTATTCTGATACATTGTATCTCCTGCTGGTGACCCCAAACCAGGGATTATTGGGGTTGCACACTCCTATCTTTCTTGACAATGAGTGCCATACATCTGAAAATGTCTTCCAAAATAATTTGAATTTGAATGGAAAGTAGAGGTTCCTTTTTAACACTTCTTTTTGTTTGGTTGGTTTTAGCTATAATTTGAGGAGTTTCTCCTCTCATTCTGGGTAAACTCAGTGTTTCTTTCCACTACTCAGTGATGCACAAACCCATTGATTAAGTGTGACACTAATTAAGACCCAATATAATATTGAAATTATTCTGATTATGGGTTTGTGCAGTTTTAGTCCGGCATAAAATTTTGCTTTGATGCCCAAGAAAGCGTAACAGATTTTATTATTTTATATGTTCAAATTATATTTAGACACAAATTTTAATTTTATTTGATTTTCTGCACAATTAAAGGAAAAATCTGACAAAAAATTTCAGGGAAGGGAACGGTTTGTAACTTCGGGGACACAAGAGAGGCAGCAAATAGCACTCCTCAGGAAAGATGCATGGGTGGACACAGGAAGACTGTCTGACTATGATTAGAACTGACTGAAAGTCTCTTCTGGAAGAAAAGTAAAACAAAATAAAAAAAAACCTTTAAAACCTGCATAGTCTCTAGCTGAAAAGCATAAAAGGCAGAAATTGGAGTTCAAAAGCCTCACTGTTGTAGACTTGAAACTTTTTTACAAGACACTTCTTATTGTGGATATTGGAATTAATGACTTAGAAAATACAACTGCTAGGCACAATGCCATATTTTCTTCCTTTATCGAGACAATAAAACATTTTTGCACAAAACAGATGAAGAAGAAAAATGAAGCCAACAGGAGAAATCTACACCAACTGGGTATTATTACCAAATGAACTGAGAAAGCTGGTAAGAAATGTTTTCTGCATAAATTAGAATTATATTACGATGCCTAGTATCATACTTTGAAGCATATGTTATAAATAAAAGCCTGAGGAAAAAAATGAAAAAGAAGAACAGCACTTTTTAAAGTGGTTAAATGATCTTCTGGGAAAGCTGTCCTCTGGAGCTGATACTGAACAAACAGCGTGAAAATTAAGCATGAGAAGTACGGCAAACTGTGAACTAAAGAATGATTTTTACAAATCTTAGCAGCCAGTCTTAGTACCTGATGTAAAAAAATCCAGAATGTCCAAAATTGTAAACAGTCTACTTACTGACTTGCATTAACTTTACTGATAAATCATATTAAAATAAATAACTTCTAAATTCAACTAATTCTAATACTTTAAACTAGAAGGAAAAAGCTTCCAGTTTATACCGTTGATCACAGATGCAAGTAAGAAAGAATGAAGATTTAACAATTAATGGCATTTGCAAACAGCAGCTCCTCCCAGCTAGGTTAAAGTGGAAATGTCCACTCTATTTTTCCACTTGACTTTTATCAAGAGGACACAAAAAATCCTGTATTTTCTTTAAATAGAAAGATCATTTTACAAAGCAACTCAGCCTCATGGTGCATGAAAAGCATGTGGCTGGGACATGACCAGGTAAGTCCACTTACCACAGGGCCTGAGTAACTGTTATGACTTAAGAAATGCAGTTTCAGGAAAAAGTACGTGCTGCTCCAACACTTTGCACTGAAAGATTTTCATCAAGGGTTTATCTCTAGCAGGATACAGTACTCCATAGGGTTATATCTCTACTGAAATCAAGGCAACAATGGGATGCACAATCCTCAGCTCCATTGTCTCTCTCACTCACTGTATCCATTAGGTGCTTTCCTTACTCTCCATCCATTCTCACCGTCCCTGCAAGTATCATACCCATTTCTCACACTGAGTCTCTTTTCATCACTGTTTTCATGCACGACCTCAGTTCCATGTCCTGTTCTAAAATCCTTTTGTATTCTGTATTACCATTTTCCCACTCATTTTCTGTCTCACACTTTGCCACATCATTTTTTGCTTCATCAGCTATGTCCCCACAATGAATAAACTTACAGCTCTCTAGGGAAGGTGTCTTATCATGGCCTAATGAAGTGTGTGCAGTTTAAAAATAACATACACAAAACCTGAACATCTGTAAATACCTACACTGACCAAGCAGAAACAATTATCAAAGGCAAATAAATCTAAATATTAAAATGTCACTTTTTGCAATGACTTTTCTGGCCATAACCTCATTCTGAGCTGACAAAGCAGAACAATTCTCTGTCAAGTCCAATAGTGCAACACCAATCAAATGACAACTAGTTTGACTGCAGTACAATGAAATCCTGCAAACCTTTGTTATCTGCCATAGCTTGAAGGCAACATACCCACAAGCACAGCAGCAATTGTCATAATTACTTAAATTCAGGTTTAATAGTTAAGAGAGGTCAGTTCTGTAAAATCATGGGTCAAGCTGGGGACAAAGCAACCAAACTCTGCCTTCAGTAATACTAATATTAACCTTACCTAAGTCTACTGGCATCTGTAGGGTTTACTGCAGATGTAGGATGCCATATGTGAAGTGTAAATTTAGGGTAATCCACGCAGTATAACCTGACTTTTACAAGTTTCATGAACGTAGAGACAGTTTCTGAACAAAAAGTCAGCCAAAGATTAAGCTTACAGATTGTAATTCTGTTATAACTATTTTCTAGTAGCCTTTTCAACTATGGTGATGAATGACCAGAGTCTGCAATCTCCTTATTCTGCCAGACAGGAATCAAGCACAATGGAGGAAGAATCGGACGAATAGTTGAGCATGAAAGGCATTTCATTTTCAAATATTTCAAGAGAACAAAGCAGTCTAGATTTTACAGAGTGTGAATAAGCAATGAAACAAAATTAGCCAATGCCACAATTAAAGTGCAAAAGATTAAAAAAAATGAACTCTATAGCTCCTGACTTATGCTGAGACTGTACCCATGAACTGAGATGACAGTAAAGCTTGCTGCAACATAAGACTCAGATCCACAAGGCTAGTAACAGAGACCTCAGAATTATTCATTTGATTTCCTGAAGACAGCTATAATCTTAAATATCTTTAATTAGACTTCACGTTTTATTCACAAATTGAAATCAAATAACTAAATTATTTCAAGCATTTACAAAGGCTGAGCACTAAACAGCCTTCCCATTTAAAACAAATTTAACAATAAACCTTTGTTTCTGTGCTGCTTCCCTAAGAGATGTGCTGTTAATCATAAGAAGAGTGTGAAGTAATAGGATTAGATTTCATCATGTTTGTAAACAAGTAAAAATGCATTGATGAACTCAAAATACTGATGAAGTTGTACTACTGGTTTAAATCAATGACTGATGTTCTGAACTACGTCAGAGCAAAAATGAACTAAGGCAGCTACTAGGTGCCAGTAACAACTGTTTATGTGGAAATTTTTTTAAAATAAAATCTATATAGCTAAGAAGTTATCAAACTCAAATGGTCTAAGCACCAATATGTACTGCAAGATCTCACTGAAAAAACAAAGCAGTGCAAGACCAAAGAAGACACTTGTCGTGGGCTAAGAGAGAGAGTTATTTTTTTTTTTCCTTCTCTTCATAAATAGTTAGCAAGAAGCTATTTTTTGGATTTCTGTTCCGGAGAAAACTGATAAGAATGAACATTTATAGTTATTGACAGGATACTTTCAAGGACAAGTACATTCAGTCTTTCTCCCCGCCACAGACAGACGGGGAGTGGGAGAGACAGTCCGGCTTCCAGCTTGGGATTTGCTTTTAGGTCAAAATTGAGAAGCAGACTGACCAATTATTCCATCCCATGCATGTCATACCCAGTATACAGATGAGGACCCTTGTGGGAGATCGCTCTCTTTCACTTCCCTTGGGCTCTGGATCATCTCGCTTTGGGGGCCTGCATTCGCTCTCCCAAGGCCTTTCCCCCCCCACAGGCGCCGTTAGCTCTCAGCCTGGGACGCTCGTTATCTCCGTTCCGTGAGTTTCGGGATCCTCCCTCTCCAGGGGGATCATTAGCTGGTTTTCTTTTCCCCTGCTTCAGTCAGCTCTCAGACTGGGACGCTTGGGCTGTTATCTCCGTTCCGTGAGTGCCTCCGGGAGCGGTGCACCACCCCCTCCTTTCCTTCCCCCTTTTTTGGGGGAATCGTGAGTGCAGTTTCTGGGGATCATTAGCTGGCAACAGGCTGAGCCTTTTTGGGGGGGGCAGTATCATTGTGTATCACCCATTCCCTCCCTCCTCCAGGGTCATTGGCTGGGAGTGGGCTGGGCCTTTGGTCATCAGGTGGGGAGGGGCAGTATCACTGTGTATCACATTGCATATTTGTATATAGTATTATTTCCAATATTATTGTAATTTAGTTATTAAATTGTCCTTATCTCAACCCACGAGTCCTTTTTTTTTTTCCTTTACCCCAAGAACTGGGATACACATTTAGCAAAAGCTGCTTGGCTAGTCAACACTAGAGGATCTGCCAACCGGGCTGGTTCTGCCCAGGCAGAACCTTTTCAATTTACCTCTTTAACTCTCTCCCCTATCATTGGGTGGGGGCAGGGACTGTGTGAGCGGGTGTGTGTGGTTTGGCCCCAAGGCAAGGGCCAACCCGCCACAATACTCCAGTAATGGATACTGGTAATGTGAAAGCTTTTTACAGAGACTGAGGAAAATTCACTGCATATCATCCTAACAATGTAAGGTAAGAAGGAAAAAGAAATGACAGAAAAAGAAAGACTATTGATAGTTGGATTGTGGATCGACAACTAGGACACACTGGTGAAGAGGCAAAGGATGAAAAACAGATAGTCCCAAAGTGAAGTGTTGAATTATAGAGAATTATGGAAAGAAGATGATGTCAAAATGGGGTGGGCAGAAGATGCAGAACTAAGCAGGATCAAGAAAGGGATTGTGTAGAGGACAGAAGACAAATATTTGAAAGGAAAAGGCAAGAAAAATCTGAAAAAAAAACCCAAAAACTTGGAAGATGAGTAGCAGAGAAACAGGCTGAGAAACAGGAGGAGCTCTGTTAAGAAAAAGAAAGGAAGCTTGGATTTGTTTTGTTTTGTTTTGTTTTAAAAGTTGTCTAGTATCCATGGCTGTTGGGTGAAGTCCCTGGTGACTGGAAAAAAGTAAACATTACTCCTTTTTTTAAGAAAGGAATAAAAGGAGACACGGGGAACTACAGGCTGGTGAGTCTCACCTCTGTGCCTGGGAGGATCGTGGAGCAGATCCTCTTCGAAGTCATGTTACGGTACACACGAGACCAAGAGGTGATCCGAGACAGCCAACATGGCTTCACCAAAGGGAGATCTTACCTGACCAATTTGGTGGCTTTCTATGATGGAGTGACACCATCAGTGGACAAAGGAAGGCCAATGGGGACTTGTGCAAGGGGACTTGTGCAAAGCCTTTGACATTGTCCCTCACCATGTCCTTCTCTCTAAATTGGATATGTATTTGAATGATGGACTGTTCAATAGATAAAGAATTGGTTGGCTGGTCACAGACAAAGGGTTGTGGTCAACGGCTCTACTGCTGGGTGGAGACTGGTCACAAGTGGTGTCCCTCAAGGGTCTGTCTTGGGACTGGTGCTCTTCAACATCTTTATCAACATTGACGACAGAATCGAGTGCACCCTCAGCAGGTTTGCAGATGATACCAAGCTAAGTGGTGCAGTTGATACAATGAAGGGAAGAGATGCCATCTAGAGGGACCTGGACAGGCTGGAGAAGTGGGCCCATGAGAACCTAATGAGGTTCAACAAGGACAAGTGCAAGGTGTTGCACTTGGGCTGCAGCAATCCCAGGTAGTCATGTAGACCAAGACAAGAACTCTTGGAAAGAAGGACTCTCTGCAGAGAAGGACTTGAGGGTCTTGGTGGATGAGAAGCTGGACACGAGCCAGCGGTGTGCGCTTGCAGCCTGGAAGGCCAACTATGTCCTGGGCTGCATTAAAAAAGGGGTGTCCAGCAGGGAGAGGGAGGTGATCTTCCCCCTCTACCCTGCTCTTGTGAGGCCTCATCTGGAGTACTGTGTCCAGGCCTGGGGCGCCCAGCACAAGAAAGATGTGGAGCTCTTAGAACGGGCCCAGAGGAGGGCTGCAAAGATGATCAGAGGGCTGGAGCACCTCTCCTATGAAGAAAGGGTGAGGGAACTGGGCTTGTTTAGCTTGGAGAAGAGAAGGTTTTCCAGTACCTGAAGGGAGCCTACAAACAAGAGGGGAAGCGACTGTTTACAAGGGTTGATAGTGACACGACAAGGGGAATGGTTTTAAACTAAGAGAGGGGGGATTTAGGTTGGATTTTAGGAGGAAGTTTTTCACTCAGAGGGTGGTGAGGCACTGGAACAGGTTTCCCAGAGAAGTTGTGGATGCCCCATCCCCGAAGGCATTCAAGGCCATCCTGTCTGGACCAGTGACACAGGAAGGAATATTTTTCTCTAATTACATTACATATAATGCTAATTAAAATATCCTCTCTTGAGTGTTAAGAAAGGTAGTTCTACCAGGTAGCAGCAGTTTTCTATACAGCTATATTCTACAAGGCAACGTGAAAATTGTAAGTGAAGTTACAAAAAAATCTTGTCAGAACTGCTATATGAGCCTCAGAGGTAGAACAAACACAAGCAGATAATCATACGCAAATTCTTCAAGGCAATCATTTAAATTTTCTATTACATTTAGGAAACTCTTATCTGTGTTACTAAAGTCCACATTATGCAGCTGCAGTAAATAACAGAAGATCTAAACTGCAGTCAGTGGTACTGCCTTTTTCTTCACCAAGCAGCCAATATTAAAATGGTTACACCTATAAATATTGTCCCTCCTTTATCCAGTGTCTTCAGGTCTGGAGGAGCCAAAGAAGCTGTTTATAACTGTAAATTAAAACACCTTGCAGTTTAACTTCTGGTATGTTAGGACTGAAATAATTATGACCTTGAATACAGTTCCCTACATCTTAGGTATCATATGCAAGCCCTGTCAGAGTTACTAAAGGAAAATTTTCTTTTAATTTAAATTGTTTCACTTAAATATTTCAGTTATACTCTGGTCATCATTTATACCTGGCTGTTAGCAATATAGAATAAAACGAAAATCTGTCTTCAAGCCAGAAGCAGGTTAATGGTAAGGCAGAACTGTCAAGAAAATAAATCCTCTGAATGAAAACCAGTGCTTCCCTTTGCTTTAGCACTTGGTAAAAGTGACACAATACCCAGGGCTGATCACCTTGGACAGTTTGCTTAAGTTAAAATTCTAAAATGTGCAAGTTTTTGGAAAGCTTTTTGAGAAAGAAAGATATAATGAAGAGGTCTCATTATACCTCTCTGACAATCTTTCTGGCAGTGAAATACTGAGGTTCCAAAAGAAAAAAAGGGAAGTTTTAACAGAGGTCTCAGAATTCTCCCTGAGAACATAAAGTTGAACTGTTGGTTTTTTTTCCCCACATTAAAGATTTGGAAACTGAAATCCAGTAATCAGCTATGCTGATAATGCCATTGATCAACAAAAACCTTAATTAATGCATGGTTACTGCTATATTTGCTTTGTATAATTAATATAAGTAAACAGCAATGATAATTTACTTTAGATAATACATTGGCATACACACAGGGACGTGATACATATACATGCTATACATGACCCTGTGTCGATTTTAGTGCATTTTCATAATAAACTACTGAGAATGAACATCAGAAAAAGATTGTCTTTACAGGAATTTACTGGAAGTACTTCATTTAACACTTCTTTATATTACTATGCAAAGATATCAGGAGGTAAAATTATACTGGATTTTAGGATTCAAGTTTAAAGTTCTCCTTACCTTCTATTGCTGAGAGTAGAACCCGAGAATGGTCATATGCAATTACATTTGCATATCTATTCTTTGGTTTGTTTACTTCTAGGTTAGAATGTTCCCATGTGAACTGCTGACCAGGATCAATAGACTTCAAAAGAGAAAGAGAAGAAAGGAAAAGGAAACTTTTAGCTAAGAACAATGTACTTGTTGTATTTGTAATGATTACAAACCATACCCTCCCATAGTTTACAGTGGAAATATTTTGCTTTGAAATACAGTTATGACTTCAGGACACACTGTAATATATTGTATTATACTAGAATATACTATACTATACTACACTACACTATGCTATATTATATTAAGCATTTTTGTATTTATGCATCTGAAATATCCATCAGGAATTTAAACCAGAAGCTTTTCAAATTCAAGGCTTTCTCTTCAGAAAGGCAAGGCAAGGGTATGCTATCCATCTTTTTGTTTTTTTTCATAGAATCATAGAACGGTTTGGGTTGGAAAGGACCTTAAAGATCATCAAGTTCCAACCCCTCTGCCATGGGCAGGGACACCCTCCACTAGACCAGGTTGCTCAAAGCCTCATCCAGCCTGGCCTTGAACCCCTCCAGGGATGGGGCATCCACAGCTTCCCTGGACAACCTGTTCCAGTGTCTCACCACCCTCACAGTGAAAAACTTGGCAAGTGAGGGTTTCTAGCATAACAGAGAATGAAAAAAATGTCAGAAATCTCAAAAACACTGGGATGAAGGGAAATAAATATTTTTGTCTTTCTCTATTCACAAGCACACATGTTCAAACAATTCAGTGTCCTGTTTACTAAATAAACTCCAAATGTTCCTGAAGAAGTTTTCCAGAAAAAAAATAATGTTGTTTCTGTTTTTTAATTTTGATGCCAGGCCAACACATGATACCAGCATTGCTCACAGCATCAACTGCATATCATCCAGGCACAGCATAAAGAGACTTGATTTCGTATTTCCTTGAGTTATAATTCAGAAAGCAATTCAGGCATATTTGAAATTTTAAGGATCTCTTATTTATACACGCAACTATATGGTCCTAGAATCACCATTTATCTCCTCCTTCCTTCATGTTCCAGGATGGAGTTCCTGAAGCTTGTCCCACACTCCTTCATTCCTCATCAGTAGGAAGTGTCCAGGCTCTATTACGTGCTTTTACCTCTATAGTTGAGGTATACATACAGCTGGGTAACAACAGATGGTACCTGCTTACGCCTGGCATGGTCATCTCATACTGCAAAGTCACAATTGCATATTGTTTTACTTTCCCTTTCTGTAAAATCAGAGAACTTAAAAATTGTTTCATCAACACATATATGCAACTATGGTTTACAGCTCATGCCCTTTGCTTAATCCTGGTAACAATCAGCAGATGTCTGTGCCCAGTTGCTGTCAATTATAAAAAACTAATAAGACAGAAAAGCCTAGATGGGCAGTCCACTAACACTATGCTCACTTTCCACAAGTAGACCAGCAACAAAGCACACAAGTTGTAATCTCCATACTGCCACTACAGCATCAAGCCATCACTTATATGGATTCCTCCCAGGGTTACAACCACTGTAATTCCTTTTTATGTTAATTGGAAAGAAATATGACCTGTAATCTACTACAGTAAGTATTATCAGATAATGAAGATGTGTGAAATCAATTAGTGTGATCTATTAGGATTTATACCTTAGATTAATAATTACTATTTGGCTAATCAGAAAACTGCTTTGTTCTTATTCATCTTTCATATTTTATAAAATTTATTTATGTAACATTCAGAGAAATGGCTTTGCTTCCTTTTTGAGATTACTCTAAAAAAATATTCATTTTGCCTGGCTGCCTGATAGAGAGGTCTTAGAATGCCTCAGCATTTCTGTTTAAGAAATCAAGCCCCAGTACCTTAACCCAGCTACGAATACCCTAGACTGAATTTATTTTTATAGCAGTTACCAGATCATTTTCCTGAATTTTGGTAACTTTCACTACAGTCCTCTGGAGCTGGGCCTGGCTGAGCTGCCTTGCATAACCTAGCTGAGATCTGCTGAGCAGAGGAGTGTGATGGTTCAGGTTCTGGCTCACCCTTTGCATACTGCTTTACCTATAGTAGCTGAGGCAGAGTGCGTGGCAGCTCCTCCCTCAAGAGGAACTGAAATGGGACTTTTTAGGAATGAGGAAGAAATTAACTGCTTGGGATCATGATAAAGGCCATGAAAATTTTACTTGTGGTTTGGATATCACTCACTTGAGTTGTATTGCTATGTGTGTTACTAACAGTTCAAAAGGTGTTCCTAATGCTCTGAATGAATCTGATGTAATTTCCACACAATTTTTGTCCCCAAAATTATTTTTTTTTTAAAAAGTAAAATTAGTGACGTTATGCTTAACATATCTTAATATGTTAATCATATGAATATCTTATGATAATTAAGCTAGTATCTTGATCAACTAGTTAATAAGAATTTTACAAAACTGTTGATAGTGTTTTTTCAAACTTATTGTGTTTTGTTTTTATGTACAGGAAAAGCAAACCATCACCTAATTGGTATCTGCCATTTGCAAAAGTAGACATAACTTCTGTGCTGTACTTAAGTATAAACATAACAACCCGATCCTTCCAATATTACGGCTTGGTCCTTCTCAAAACAAAGCAATACTTTTTCTGACTACACAGTGAAATTCCTAGGTATCAATAAATTCTTATTTATCAATTTTACCCTGTAAAATTTTTATTCTGTTTTCTTACAATTTAATTTCATCACAGTAATGTCTTACCATACTCTGAGATGGATGTCTAATCGAATTTTGAAGCAGGTAGGTACTGCTTAATTTAAAAACACAAATATTTTTATCTTTACTGCTAAGTGCTACTTATTTCATCTAGAGTGAAGAGAAATAATTTGACATTTCCATCGGCACTGGGAAGGGGAGAGTCACGTACGTATATAGTATACTTAAGATATGCAATATACCTCTTTAGCAGCTGACCAGCAATTCATCTACACCATATGACTTGAAAAGATAATGACTTCTCTCAGAAAGAATCTCTTCTCTTCCTTTTTGAGAGAATGAGGTGAATAAGATAACTTGTGCAGGATGTTTGCAGGTTGAGTTTTTGGTAGTAAAGTATTAAGAAAGTATTAAAAAAAGTATTAAAAAAGAAAGTAGTAAGCATTGGTTTAGCTCAGAATTCTAGTAAAAATTTAGAACATAAACACAGTAATTTCAAAATGAACAGATGACACTCTCAATATATTAAGTGCATTATACTCTAAATAAATTTTTAAATACAATCAATTATTTGACCAGCAATAAACCACATCTACACCATCTGTGACTACTTACCAAGAATTTTTTGAGGCATATATGCGAACATGCTAGCTAAAGAGCAGCCCACTGCCTTGGAATGAGGCAATAGTACACTGCATTGTTGTAGATATATAACTGAAGGAGACATTCTGACTGATCTTTTAGGTTTTTACCTACTGTGCCCAGATATTCTGGAAATTACTTCATGATATAAGATGTCACATATACTTTCTCTTCACACTTGACATGAAAAAGAGAAAATAACAGAACAAACAGGCTGACTAACATGCTGCTAGTTTTTAGCCTGGATTGCAAGACTCAGGGTTTGCTCTATCAAAAATAAAGTGGATATACACAATTTAAAAAAACCCATAAATTATCAATTCATCATTACAATTACTTGCAAACATAAAGGTTATTGTTCATTTTTGCTTATACCATTGCACTTAGAAAATTATAGTCTAAGTAGATTCTTACCCATTATGAGAAAGAGCTTCAGATGTATTATTATGCCTATTGTTAATGTGAATTTATAATTGTTAAGAATACTTTACATTTAAAGCTTAGCTTCAACTGTTCGGTATTACTGTTCCCCTTTTCACTCCTTAACGTCTAACTGATCTATAGCTGCTTTTCTATAACAAGGAAAAAATCAAACAGCAGCTTCCTTTCTCATCTATTTGTAGAAGTAGATGAGGATATGTTCATCACTGCAGCATACTATATTCCCCATTTACTTCTTTGTTTGATGCATGGCCAGATGGTGGAATTCTGTGATTAATATTTAGGCCTGCATGCAGACACGGTTAACATAAATTATGTCAAAACCAAGCAAACGGACTGAACTTTAATCTTTCCTGTTTTTCTCACCAATCTGAACCACTTTGTGGCCTTACTATCCTCCCACAAAGCACAGTTTTGGCAAAATAAAGTTAATCTATATTTCCTCAGACTTAATAGCCACACTGGGATGAAGAGTAGAGTGGTATTGGCAGACACATTTCAGAAGTGTGAAAGACCAATAACTCATGAATAACAAGTCTGTACTAACAGTTTTAATGAGTGCTTTAATGGTTTAATGGATGGCACTTTAATAGGATTTCTAGTGTATTCATTCTGAAAGCCTGCCTTCAATAAAGCTGTCATTAACAAAGGACTGGATTTCTTCATAGCATAACTGTATAGTAAGGGTGCTTTGTGCAAAAGAAATAAAGATATCTGTAACACTGTTATTACCCTCCCATGGTTTGACTAATCTTTCAGCTATTGTGTTCTAAATGGTTGGCTGCTGAAAAAAAGCCTGATCTGTTACTGGGAAAAGACTAGAGCAATATTTACTAGTACAATGCACCATCCATAAAATAGTTCTTTGACTATGAATCATGGTAACCAAAATGTGTTTTCAGAAGTATTTCATACAACCCCCTTCCAGTAAACTGTACCTGCTCATTGTTAAGTTTTCCTTTACAGTTCTTAAGCAAGAGGTATATGCTCCCTGCTGTGATCCCGAGTCTTCCAGGAGTATATTCTAGTACAGTCCTGGGGAAGGGATGAGTATGACAAAATGCCATCCTTCCTGGTGTAAGCTGACATGAGCCTGCTGCCTGCACTGGAACAGTGCTCTACTAAGGGTCACTATGCCAGCAGATTAGGAGCCAGCAGGTCTGAGTCTTTGTGTGTCATGAGGATTGTGAGTTCCTGTGTAGGTTTTACAAGCCCAGAAAAGGAAAGAAGCATGTCCTGTAAAGAATTTCCCAGCACTGTAGG
This sequence comes from Syrrhaptes paradoxus, assembly GCA_013400615.1. Lineage (NCBI taxonomy): Eukaryota > Metazoa > Chordata > Aves > Pterocliformes > Pteroclidae > Syrrhaptes > Syrrhaptes paradoxus. The sequence continues at coordinate 49,560 of VZTO01017312.1, read as the reverse complement.
TGCTGTGTTTGAGACTCAAATCACCAAAAAGAACGGGGTCACAAAGAAACCTAGGACCAGGTGGAGAAAGAAGAATGAGAAAGACAAATTCGAGGGGATGTCAATGCAAATAGACTCTACACAACTGGAGAAAGTAGCCAGCTACCCACAAAAATGAAAAATTTGACCCTCTTTTACCAATGTCAGCGACTGCAATGACTATTTAATATCATAGCTGATGAATCAACAATAGTATGCTATTGTATTATGCATGAAACCTACTAATAGAATGAGATTCACACACTGCATTACCAAAATACGATGCTAGATGTATGAACATTAATACACGATCATGGCAACTTGCCAGTTGGAATTATGTTTTCTTATTAAGGGAGAGTTTTTCACATTGCACTGCAAAAGCTGTCATTTTCAACAGATAATAGGGGGATAAACTCACATTTTTTGCATGACTAAATCTTCTTTGGAACTCAAATATAAGTTTGTATCCTAGCCCTAAAAACAATTAAAAACACACAGATGAGACATTTCCTGTTGACTCTCGAAGGAAAGTGACCCAACTGTTCAAGAACAGCTAGAAATACAGTTAAGGCTTTTACCAAACTCCTCTTAAGAACAAAGCTATTCCCTCTAGAATATCAAGCTAATATTCCTATGACCAAATGAGATGGAATAAAATTATTCCAGTGGAATAAAACAAGGTACTTAAGCACATAACTAAAGTATACTTAAGGAGGAAAATAACGACTACTTGAAAACACAGAATCATAGAATGTTTTGGGCTGGAAGGAACCTTAAAAATCATCAAGTTCCAGCTGCCCTGCCATGGACAGGGACACCTTTCACTAGACCAGGTTGCTCAAAGCCTCATACAGCCTGGCCTTGAAAACTTCCAGGGAGGGGGCATCCACTAATTCCCTGGGCAACCTGTTCCAGTGTCTCATGACCCTCACAGTAAAAAAATTCTTCCTAGTATCTAATATGAGTCTACCCCTTTCAGCTTAAAACCACTACTCTTTGTCATATCACTACACTCCCTGATAAAGAGTCCCTCCTCATCTCTCCTCTAGGCTCCCTTGAAGTGGTCCTTCAGTCAAATCCACGTCTCTCCAATTTAGAGACAAGGATGTCATGCAGCATGGTGTCAAAGGCTCTGCACAAGTCCAGGTAGATGATGTCAGTTGCCCTTCCCTCATCCAGCAATGCTGTGACCCCATCATAGAAGGCCACCAAATTTGTCAGGCATGATTTCCCCTTAGTGAAGCCATGTTGGCTGTCACCAAGCACCTCCTTATTTTCCATGTGCCTTAGCATAGTTTCCAGGAGGATCTGCTACATCATCTTGCCAGGCACAGAGGTGAGACTGACTGACTTATAGTTCCCTGGGTCTCTCTTTTTTTCCTTTTTAAAAATGGGGGCTATGTTTCCCCAGCTTCTCAAATATGATGGAGAGTGGCTTAGCAACTTCACCTGCAGATGCATCTCATCAGGCCCCATGGATTTGTGAACCTTCAGGACCCTTAGATGGTCTTGAACCTGATCTTCTCCTACAGTGGGCGTTTTCCCTCTTCCAGTCCCTGCCTTTCCCTTCTGTGACTCCAGCACTGTGGCTTGAGCATGTGTCAATGACTGAAGCAAGTAAGTTGTTGAGTAGCTCAGCCTTCTCCATATCCTGGATAATCAGGTTTCCATTTTCCTTCCAGAGAGGGCCCACATTTACCCCAGTCTTCCTTTTATCACCAACATACCTATAAACTTCTTGTTGCCCTTGACATCCTTGGCCAGATTTAATTCTATCAGGGCTTTAGCCTTTCTAACCTGATCTCTGGCTGCTCAGACAATTTCTCTGTACTCCCCCCAGGCTACCTGTCCTTGCTTCCACCCTCTGTAGTCTTCCTTTTTTGTTGTTTCAGCTTGTCCAGGAGTTGTTTATCCGTGCAGCCCTCCTGACATTTTTGCCTGACTTCCTCTTTGTTGGGATGCATCACTCCTGATCTTGGAGGAAGTGATCCTTGAATATTAACCAGCTCTCTTGGGCTCCTCTTCCCTCTAGGGCCTATCCCATGGTACTCTAACAAGCACATCCCTGAAGTCCAAAGTCTGCTCTTCTTAAGTCCTGGGCAGTGACTTTGCTGTGCGCCCTCATTCCTACCCTAAAGTTTTTGAACTTCCACATTTTCATGGTCACTGCAGCCCAGGTTACCCTTGACCTTCTCATTCCCCACCAGTCCTTCCTTGTTGGTGAGAACAAGGTCCAGCATAGCACCTCTCCTTATTGGCTCCACTATCACTTGAAGAAGGAACACCTTTGAAGGACAGTCACTATTCCATAAAAAGCTTTAGAAAACTTAACTTTTTAAGAAGCAGTCATATTGTTTTCTATTTCTTTGCCTCCAGTCTTAAGCATAATCTGTTTGTTCCCCATCTGCAATTAAAATCTGTTGTTCATATCATAACCCGTTGTGGTGGATATAATTTTGTGTTGAAAACAGAGGATTACATTCAGCTTCAAGTAGGAAGAAATATCAGGAGCAGAAGAATACCTGAGTAACTAAAAACGTTGCTTAGTTTAAATGTTTTAACGACTAAAGCATCCTGTTGTTTTGTTTCATATAGTACATGAAATACAGCAGCTCTCAAACACTGAACTTTGTCTCACATGAGACACTGGTGCTGCTTTAAATTTTCAAAATATTTTCAAAGCACTGTCAACATTTGTATTTTTTGAGAAAGGAAGGTGGTTACAGCAATGGAAGCAGAGCAACTGGCAGTGCAGAGGCAACCCATCTGGGCTGCCCCACTGTGGCAAGACATTGCTGCCCGGGTAGAAAAAACTGGTTGTAAAGGTACGTCATGTGGATGCCCACATACCCAAGAGTCAAGCTGCTGAGAATGTCAAAACCACCAGCAGGTGGATCGGGCTGCTAAGATCAGTGTACCTCAGGTGGACTTAGACTGGAAATATAAGGGTGAAAAATTCTTAGCTCACTGGGCCCATGATGCCTCAGCTCATCAGGGAAGAGATGCAACATACAGATGGGCTCGTGATCGGGGGGTGGACTTACATATGGACACTATTGCACAGGTTATCCATGAACATGAAACTTGTCTGCGATCAAGAAGGCCAAGCAGTTAAAACCTCTCTGGTATGGAGGACATTGGTTTAAATACAAATACGGGGAGGCATGGCACATTGATTACATCACACTTCCACAAACTTGCCACGGCAAGCACCATGTACACACAATGGTGGAAGCAACCACTGGATGGCTGGAAACATATGCTATGCCCTATGCCACCTCCCGGAATATTATTCTGGGCCTTGAAAAGAAAGTCTCGCAGTGACATGGCACCCCAGAAAGAACTGAGTCACACAATGGGACTCATTTCCAAAACAGTCCCATAGACACTTGGGCCAAAGAACATGGCATTGAGTAGGTGTACCACATCCCTTATCATGCACCAGCTTCTGGGAAGATCGAACGATACAATGGACTGCTAAAGACTACACTGAAAGCAATGGGGGGTGGAACTTTCAAAAACTGGGATACACATTTAGCAAAAGCCACCTGGCTAGTCAACACTAGAGGATTTGCCAATTGGTCTGGTCCTGCCCAGTCAGAACTTTTATGTACGGTAGATGGGGACAAAATCCCTGTGGTGCATATGAACAATATGCTGGGGAAGACAGTCTGCGTTATTCCTGCCTCAGGTAAAGGGAAACCCATTCAAGGGATTGCTTTTGCTCAAGGACCTGAGTGCACTTGGTGGGTGGGTGATGCAGAAGGACGGTGAGGTTCGATGTGTACCTCAAGGGAATTTGATGACGGGTGAAAGTGGCCGACAAATTTAGTTGCATGGTGTTAATTTCTGCCTAAACCTGCCATTGCATATTATCATTGCTATGATTGTTACATATTATACTAATGATATTCTATTAAGTATCATACAGGTTCAATTCAGGAATCAGAATTGATGTTCGGCAACTTCCCTGAGACTGACATCCTCAACTTGTAGACCATGAACATGGACTGTGCTGGGTATACCAGAAGTGTAAGTTCCAGATGCAGTATGCAACAGAGACTATACAGCATCCATCTGCTGTGTCCAACAATATGCTCTACCAACTGAGTGGACTCTGCATAACTTTTCCTGCCCTGAAAGTCCTCCATGACAGACGGAGCCCAAAATCATGGACTAAATGAACTCAGTAAGTTTTGGAGGGGTGGTCCATAGATTAAGGAAAAATAGTGGGATCTGACCATGATGTGAATGGTATGGAATAAGGGGTGGAGAATGTCCTGGGTTAAGGTGAGACAGAGTTAACTTTCTTCATAATAGCTAGCAAGAGGCTGTGTTTTGGATTTGTGCTCAGAAGAAAGCTGATAAAAAGTGATGTTTACGCGTTTGCCAAGGTCTTTCAGCTTCTCTGTCTGTCTGCAAACAGGAGAAGCTGTGAGGGAGCACAGCCCCAGTTACTAGCCCAGGATTTGATCTTAGGTTCAGGATTGAGACCCAAAGTGGCCAATAATCTATTCCATAACATACACGTCATGCCCAGTGTATAGGTGAGGACCCTCTGGAAACTCGTCCCTTTTCTTTTCTGGATCTCTTTTGCTCTGGGTCATCATGCTCCAGGTGGTCCCTCTTCGAAGGCCTTCTCTCCCCCCAGGTCAGCTCTTGGTCTGGGACACTCAGACTGTTATCTCTGTTCCGTGAGTGCAGTTTTGGGACTCTCCCTGCTCCAGGATCGTTAGCTGGGAACAGGCTGAGCCTTGGTCATCGGGTGGGGGGGAGCAGTATCACTGTGTATCACTCATTCACATATTCGTATATATTATTATTTTCAATATTATTGTAGATTAGTTATTAAATTATTTTTATCCCAACACACGAGTCCTTTTTTCCCTTTTCCCCTTTAATTCTCTCCCCAGTCCTTGAGAGAGGGGAGGGTGAGTAAATGGGCTGTGTCCCCAGTCAAGGGTAAACCCATCACAAGAAGTTCACAAGACTTCACTGATTTCTCCATTTTTCTCCATAAAAACCCTAAAAATGCAAATTAAGTTTTCCAAAAAGCCTCCACAAAACTCAGTTTCACCTATAGTAACCTACCCAGTCTGTCCTTGAATAATTTTTCTTTTTATAAGAGGTGGGCTACTTTTCTCTTCCTACACGTATCACTCTTTTTGCAGTTGGGCACAACAAAACTGACATTTATTACAGTATTTGACTATTTAAACTGTCACTGCGAAGTTCATTGGCAAAACAGCATTAGCTATCAGACCAAAACCCAGCATCCTAACACGATAACGCCAACTTTCTTTTATTCAAATATTATTTTAATTATATAAGCATAAATACATGCTGTCATCCCAAGGAAGCATTCACAGCACAAAGGAAGGAGATAATAAATGACTATAAATCGTGAGTAGTGCCACTTCAGGTTCCTGAATTTTGTCTTTAAAATTCTCTATCACAACTACACTACTGGCTTGGATACCACCCTAGGTGGAACTAAGCACCAACTAACCTAGGTGAATGTAACAGCATATGTGCCATTAATAAGACAACTTTTCATTGTTCACTGACTACACTAATTGTTTCTCAGGAAGTGGAGCATATCCTACGGAAGTAAAGTTACAGAATACCACTAAATGATGTTCATAATATTAGAAGGAGTAAACTATTGCAAAGATACAGAACAGAAAACAAATTTTTGTGGAGAAGAATTTGATTTTTGCATATGAGTCATTATTATCTGTAATGATGTGGCAGTTAAATGCAGCTGTTTCTTTGGTACAGAGTCATTCAATAGGTTATCTGTAAGTTTTATATGTGCTTCTACTACATAAAAATTATTGTGTTTTAGTGTTCAGGGTTTATCTTGTTGCAGCTTGAGATATAAAAATACAAATGTACTATATTCAGTAAATTGTCTTCTTATCACAGATCCTACCTACTGATACTGAAAAACTACAATAAAACTTGTAATAGTACAGCAGTGTGGCACAGAGTCAAAATGTATCTTCATCTTTTCCAATAATCGGTGTTAAAGCAAAAGACTGTCTGTAATTTACAGAAAGAAGCCTGATGAGGAAAAACATTAAAATTATATGCAACTTTTCATAACATAAGTTAACCAGTGCCCACACATACAACAGTGTATCATACAATAACGCATAGAGGCCAGTAGTGTAGTTTTTGTTTTGCAGTGACATGTTCTCACACAAAAATGTTATGAATCTAAATCTACTTCCTTAAGGGTGTGTAAAGCTATGACTACAGATCTCAGATAACAGATGTGAAACTATTTTACACAAGACTCAGGAATGTGCTTTGGTGGTAGAGATTTTCTGTTCTATGTTATAGGAGTAAATGACTTTACAAATACATCTAGTGTATTGCATAAAATAGGCAGAATGTTACTGTTCTGATTCAGTCTATCACCATGATCACTTTTTATTGTAAAATNGACATAGCACTACCTATGCTAAAACTACAAAACCACTTTATCTAATAGGTGAATTATAAGTTTATTTAAATATTACAATAGTCTTAATCTTTAAAGCTTGGCCCCTGTTGTCACATGAGATCTGGTATTCAAGGTAAAGTTATGAGAGAAGTACAATGACAGAAGTCTCCACTGTTCTCATTACTGTCCCCTGAAAGAGCTGGGGTAGGAGAAGTTCTGAAGAAGACACTATGAAATAGTTTCTGAAGAACTGTAGAAGTAGGAACTCCTCCAACTGATGACATTGAAGCTTAGAAAGCACTCCTTTTACCACATCATAGCAATGAAAAAGTTCTAATTTTTTTCCCTTTTATTTTTTTTCCTGAGGATATATATGTAGAGTTTATACTATGCATATTACTACTTTTTTTTTGCAATATCTACTTTCTCAACTTGTCACATTACCCTGGGCATTCCTTTCACAACCACAGTCCAGAGGGATGCAGTTTGGACTTATTATTTCTTTAATGGCAACTTCAGATTCTTTCTCAACTAGATTTCACACAGCACAAAACCGAACCTATTTTCAGGGTAAAAAAAAACCAAAAAACCAACCAAACCAAACCAAAACACAACAACAAACCAAAAAAACCAAAAAAGAACACACCACCTTTNATAACATAAGTTAACCAGTGCCCACACATACAACAGTGTATCATACAATAACGCATAGAGGCCAGTAGTGTAGTTTTTGTTTTGCAGTGACATGTTCTCACACAAAAATGTTATGAATCTAAATCTACTTCCTTAAGGGTGTGTAAAGCTATGACTACAGATCTCAGATAACAGATGTGAAACTATTTTACACAAGACTCAGGAATGTGCTTTGGTGGTAGAGATTTTCTGTTCTATGTTATAGGAGTAAATGACTTTACAAATACATCTAGTGTATTGCATAAAATAGGCAGAATGTTACTGTTCTGATTCAGTCTATCACCATGATCACTTTTTATTGTAAAATTCTGAAGCCTGAGTTAGAAGAAGGTATGATATAAAGGTCAGTTTCTTACGAATATGGCTTTCTGCTTAGCAGCTGTCAAGTCCATATGGAGCCTTACATTACATAAATATCCCACTGAAACTGCCAAGGTCAGCAAAAGATTCATAATAATCAGTTTGGGTCAAGAACCCTGACTTTAAATTAGGAAATACAAAAGAACTATGTGACAAAAAGGATATGTCACGTTAACAAGGTAAACTAATAATATGCTAAGGCTTAGGGATTGCAAGCTAATAAAAACTAATGAAGGATTATGAAAAAATTATTTTGAAGTAGAAATGAACTTTACTGAAAAGAAGACATAGCACTACCTATGCTAAAACTACAAAACCACTTTATCTAATAGGTGAATTATAAGTTTATTTAAATATTACAATAGTCTTAATCTTTAAAGCTTGGCCCCTGTTGTCACATGAGATCTGGTATTCAAGGTAAAGTTATGAGAGAAGTACAATGACAGAAGTCTCCACTGTTCTCATTACTGTCCCCTGAAAGAGCTGGGGTAGGAGAAGTTCTGAAGAAGACACTATGAAATAGTTTCTGAAGAACTGTAGAAGTAGGAACTCCTCCAACTGATGACATTGAAGCTTAGAAAGCACTCCTTTTACCACATCATAGCAATGAAAAAGTTCTAATTTTTTTCCCTTTTATTTTTTTTCCTGAGGATATATATGTAGAGTTTATACTATGCATATTACTACTTTTTTTTTGCAATATCTACTTTCTCAACTTGTCACATTACCCTGGGCATTCCTTTCACAACCACAGTCCAGAGGGATGCAGTTTGGACTTATTATTTCTTTAATGGCAACTTCAGATTCTTTCTCAACTAGATTTCACACAGCACAAAACCGAACCTATTTTCAGGGTAAAAAAAAACCAAAAAACCAACCAAACCAAACCAAAACACAACAACAAACCAAAAAAACCAAAAAAGAACACACCACCTTTTGAGAAGCTTTGTGCCAGATGAATGGAGAATAGTGGGGTGAGTGTGGGATTATTTGAAGAAAGCAATCCTGTCTTCTCTCATGGTCCTGGTCTACAAAGAAGTTTTCCTTCACCTTCGCCAGGAAGGTGCAAGGAAGTTAGGGGTTTTCATTACAAAATTATGCCAGAGGTTAAAAATAAGCAGAGGAGACAGCATGTAGATGTGTGCCTTCTGTGAGAGAACTTTATTCTCTCTTTTGGAAGTAATGAAGAGAAGGGGAGGTTTTCGTCTGTCTGAAGGGAAAGTGGGAACAGGCAAGGAAGTGATACTCTTAAAAAACGAGAAAAACAAACTTGTATGCAATTTTGATAAGAAATTCTGATTAAAAGGCAGTGGATGGAAGAGGAGCAAGGACGAAACAGGAGCAAGTATTCAAATACTTCTGAAGAGCATAAAAGGGTGCATATAACGTGTTTGAGTTGTGAAACAAGTTTGAAGTGGCAACAGAGTACGGTATGCTAAAAAAAGCCCCAAAACATTGTTTTGAAATGGAGCTAAGCTTCTGAAAGAAATTCTACAAGCTGGATGAGAAGTTAGTGTTAATCAGGCAGTGGTATATATATTTTTTATTTTATGCTATCACAAAGTTGTTGTAACAGCTGTTGCATACTATCAGTCTATTTTGGAAGAATTTCATCCATGCAGTGTAAGAAATTCCATAAAAAATAAAATAAAGTAATGGAATGCAAAGGAGGAAAGGGCATTATTAAAAAACACCAAAAACATCAGTGGCAACTGATGAGAAAAGTTTGCTTCCCCAAACGGGAATTAACTGGAGGACTTTATTACCACCAACAAAGGTCTGTGGTTTTGTGCTTCATGTTACAGCTTTAACTCTTGAAGATGAAGAATATCTCTTTTTCCTTCAGTGTCACCAGTCCAAACTTAATCTGAAGTGACAATAACTGAACTGTTACCATCTGTACCCATTTCTGCCTCGGAAATGGATAGCTGCTTTTAAAGGACATTAGTGAGGACTGCTACCAAAAGAGAAGGTCCCAATCCCCAACCACAAATGTTCCCACCAGCTCCCTTGTGCTGGCACTACAGTTCATGCAGACATGTGGTGAGCTAATTGATCCAACTGAAAACACCAAAGAAAAACAAAACAATTAGTTTTCAGCTGAATCTATTTCCTGAGATAATCCTTGAACAGCTGCACATACGCTAGTGCCAGGACTGGCACAAGACAGACAACACGAACGCACAGCCAAGACAGGGAGATGACATACAGTGATTATCAAACTGCAGCCCTAGCCCACTGCCTAGACTAGAACACGAAACCAAACAGCGGTGCTTTTCACTAATTCTGTTTCAAAATGGATGAACCTTGGACTAGATGGAAATGGAGTGATATCTCTAAAGCTGGTTTTTCAAAGATAAATATTGAACCATCTTGGGCAAAGTAATGTGAATGAAACTTGATGTTGACCTATAGTTGCACACATTTTAATCTTGAATGAACAATCACTCTGCCCCAGATGGTATGTTTTGTTAAAAAAAAAAAGAAA